>VZTD01004526.1:210053-404240 GCA_013397725.1 Rhagologus leucostigma
GCCCTTCGCGCCCGCCGAGCGCCCGGGGCCCGAGGGCGGCGGGCGCGTCTCCCCCCGCCAGCGACGGGACGCCAGCGCCGGCCTCTACCGCGGGCGCCGCTGCCGCATGGAGTCCTGCTTCGACTTCGCCCAGTGCCGGAAAAACGGCTTCAAGGTCTACGTGTACCCGCAGCAGAAAGGGGAGAAGATCGCCGAGAGCTACCAAAACGTCTTGGCCGCTATTGAGGGCTCCCGGTTCTACACCTCGGACCCCGGGCAGGCCTGCCTCTTCGTCCTCAGCCTGGACACGCTGGACCGGGACCAGCTCTCGCCCCAGTATGTGCACAACCTCCGCTCCAAGGTGCAGAGCCTCCACCTGTGGAACAACGGCAGAAACCACCTAATTTTTAATTTATACTCCGGCACCTGGCCTGACTACACTGAGGATGTGGGGTTCGACATTGGCCAGGCTATGCTGGCCAAAGCCAGCATCAGTACTGAAAACTTTAGACCAAACTTTGACGTTTCTATCCCGCTCTTTTCTAAGGATCATCCTAGGACAGGAGGGGAGAAGGGATTTTTGAGGTTTAACACCATCCCTCCTCTCAGGAAGTACATGTTGGTATTCAAGGGGAAAAGGTACCTGACGGGGATAGGGTCAGACACCAGGAATGCCTTATATCACGTCCATAACGGAGAGGATGTTGTCCTCCTGACCACCTGCAAGCATGGCAAAGACTGGCAAAAGCACAAGGATTCGCGCTGCGATCGAGACAACGCCGAATACGAAAAGTAAGTGAGCGGTGCCCCTTCCCCGTGCTTGTGTCCGCAGGGCATGCCGGCATGCCCTACCCTGCAGGCGGCCCGGGCCACCGGGCAGATGTGAGCAGATGTGCGCTGATGCGCTGGCAGTGGCCAGAGGAAAGCATTCATCACTCCTTTGGGCGAGTCGGTGGCTTGTCCCGTCACCCGTGAGGCTGCCGGCTGGCTGTGTGCTGCCTTGGCCGGGGGAGCTGGCGGGGAGGCGTTGAAGCGCTATGCAGTGTCCTGCAGCCGTGGCGTTGCTTGCCCGGGGACTGATGACCTGCATCCGCAGCCCGATGGCTTTCCAAACGTTGCCAGCAGCAGAGGTGCTATTGGAGGATTCTCTGGCATTTGGCACTGCCTTTTGTTCCCCCAGCGCCTCTTAGGCCAGATGTCCTATGCGTTCCCTGTCCTGAGACAAAGTTTGTACGAATTCTTAGGTCTCTCCAGGTCACATGTGAGCCAGGCTCCCGAAGTGGGTTGGTTTCTGAGGGCGATGGCTGGGATGTGCTCTCCAAAAAGCTCTGCCCAGCGTGTGACCCGTGTCTGTGTATCTCTACAGACAAGCCAGTAACTTGCCTTGCCGTGTTTTTCCTCTCAGTTCAAACCAGCGCAGTATCAGTAAACAAAGAAGGAAAAAGAAGTGCTGGCTGTGTTCGAGTTTCTGGTTTTCACGTGTGAGAGGATACACCAGTGAAGCGAGCTCAGCGTGTGCTTTCTGTGAATGCCTGGTTGCTTGGCTTCCCTCGACTTTTATTTTTATTTGTTGATAATGTCACTGTGAAGCCAAATTTTGTCTGGCTGTACTGCTGCCCTTGTCTTCCAGTCTGCTTTTCAGGTTTGTATGTAATAGCTGCCGGGAAAATCGCTTCTGGGAATTACCTCCAGGACTGCGATGCTGACTAAGCCGTTTTCAACTGATTAGTTCATTTAAATGCCGACCGCCGCTATGTTTGCTGCAGAAAAGGTGCCTGTATATGAAGTTTTTCACACGAGAATATTTCCTGGGTAGCATGAATTACAGACTCAATTAAAACAGACCAGCCATACAGCACTGGGTGATGTGCAGTGGAGCTGCACCCAGAACTACCAGCGGCTGGAGGGTTTTGTGGTGCACAGGGGAACGTGGGTGGAAAAATACTTCTGGAGAGCATTTGGGAAGAAACTACGTTGGCATTAATACTGGTGAAAATTTCCGGCTGGCTGGCTGTTTCTCCACCGAAACTATCCCTGGGGGTTGGGAAGAGACGGGGAAGGTCAGCATTGCAAAGTCGGGAAGCCTGTGTGAACTGCCTGGGTGAACTCTGCTCACCTTTTGGTTACTGTAATTCTGCTGCAGAGGGGGAGGAAAGAGCAGTGCAAATACTCGCTGGACTTCTAATCCCATTCATTTTCAGAAAACTGATAGGCGAGTGGTGAAATGATGCACACATGGAAGCGATACAGCATCAGTGCTGGGTGATCAGTAGAGACAGTAAGCTAAGCTCACGTTATTTGTCACCAGGAAGTCCCTTTGGCTTGTGATCTCCTTCAGGGAATATTTGTTTTGGGAAAGAAGGGAGACCTGGCAATTGCAGCCTTTCAGGGTGTGTTGGTTTTTTGTGTTTAGATCTCATCAATTGGACCTAATTTACAGATGTGAAAAATTCTGGTTATTTGCTGTATGCTACAGTGTGTGTGCTGTCAAGTTGTCATAAAACCAAACATACCTGCCTGTGGTTTCAATGAGTCCATTTTTTTACAGCTATGCCATTTGGTCTAATAAAAGATGGACCTCTCTCTGTGAGTTCTGCTCCTCCTAAAGTGTTTTTGCCGCTTATTTTGTGAGATTTGTACATAGCAACCCCCAGGGGATACGATAGCATGAATCCAAGTGGTATGCTGTACTATTCATACAAAAAGCATACTTGCCACTAGGACGCGGCTGTATCTGGGGTGGGGGGCTTCAACATTTGTTGCAATGCTGCTGTTAAAAGACAGGAACTGAAGACTGATGCTGACAAGAAAATAAGATTACTCCAATAATTGAGGCAGGCTCAGTCTGTGGTCAGGCTGCTGAGGTGAAGAGGTTTGCTCTAGTGAACAACTGCAGATGCTGCAGCTCTTTGACCCAGCATCTTACTGGAGTGAGGGCACCTGGCAGAGCGTGCTGCTGCCCCTTCTCACTCGTGCCTTGGTGCTGATGCACGGTAGAGTGTGCCATCTGCTGCTCTCCCAGCACCGCATCCTGCCAGGGCCTGCATCTTCTGGCTCCTCTGTGCCAGTAGGGACCATGCCTGGTGCTCCACTCCCTTTATAAAATCTAACAGGGCCGCATCCCCAAGGTAGTAAGGACACAGCCGTCCAGTTGAAATGCTTCTGTGCTGATGTGTAACTCAAGTGTAGAAAGCTGTAGAAGGAAGTCCATTTTTCTTCCCATGTGAGCAGCATCCGATCATCAATGAGGCTGTAGTGCTTGGGAAAGAAGTGTCTCTGGGTACATCTGGGCCTTGAAAACTGCACAAGGATTGGCTCTCATGAGGCATTTGGGGCTTGGATTTAACAATGCATCCTCAAGGTTTTAATCTAAAAGAGGGAAAAACATACTGTCCAGGATATGTCTGTTTGTATATCTGTATACAATTGGGAGTTGCATATTGTGCTTTTCTGTGCCGATTTTCCCATCCTCTGCTGTGATACTTACACCACTTCATGTGAAGGACAGGAGTGTGGGTGCCCTGGCCGTGGAGAGCTGGCCTTGAGATACCAGTGCTTGCCAGGATGATGTATGAATGATGTGGTCTAGGTAGAGGCCTTGCCAAGCCAGGTAAATTAGGTGACCAGATTTTAAAACAAGCTAACCTTGTGTCAGCAGCGTAGTGGTGTTACGATGTGTTGGGCTTGGGGCTGCACAGATCACCAGTTACTTGTGATGGGGTTTCATGTAGGGTGTAATATCTGGTGTTGGATTTGCGTGAGGTCCACCTGTCCGCTGGATGTGGTGTTTCGTCTCTAGGAGATTGAAAAAGCCAAGAAAGATGACTTCCTGACCTCTGGAAAAACGTGTAGAGTGTCTCACTTCATTTGCAGAAAGGAGGGATGAGCATGTGTGTATTTGACTGTCTCTGTGAATTGTATTGAAAGATCCGTCTGTATGTCACAGCTAATTAATTTGCATCCTAGTTATGCATCTCAGCAGATAAAGCTGAGGCAGACTAAAATGAATTACATTATCATGATTAGACTGCTAGCAAACAGGATATAAAGGAAAACAAAGGAAACCTCTGGTTTTCTTTCCAGTGTCCTTGGTTGTCAGAGTTAGACTTTGTCACCCAGCACTAGGGCAGCTGGGCTTTCTGAATTCCTCCACAATAAGATTTCAGCCTCAAACTTTCAATTTCACAAAGGGTTAAGTGAATAAAAGCTGCTGCTGCTGAAGTTTGAAGACAGCCTCTTAAATATTTAATGACAGTCTAAATATATACATATGTACAATGTGTTTTAAACAAAGGCGGAATTATATACAGGCTTAACTGGTTCCAAATAATTACTTTTTGGAAGGTAATATAAATGACTATGGATACCAAAAGAAATGGAGGAATGCGATGTTCTAGTAAAGCCAGATGCAGAGAAGAGGTTTGCACCAAAATGAGGATCTTTCTAGGAAAGTAAAATAATTATCTGTGGCATATCCCCTGATCTGTAGCAACCCTGCCCTTGGAAGATCGAGGGGGTAGCGTTGATAGTATCTGAAAACATGATGTCTCATCAGAAGCTCATTCAAGGAGACTTTTTCCTCATCCATATCTGAAGTTAACGATGAGAATGAAACAAGGGGGAAAAAAAAGAAGAGAGCAGAATAGAGGAGGAGAAGTGAGAAAGAATGTGTTTTTGGAGAAAAGTGAACTGTGGTGGAGGACAAACAGTATAGTGAGGTGTTCCTTATAGACTTACGATTTTTGACTAGTCAGTGATCAAAAAGCCTGTGTGATCATGACTGAACTGAGAAAGGAACGTAAAACACGCAGGACCTCATGGAGTGGGACTAGTTCTGCCAGAGGAAGTTGGAGGCGTGTGGTAGTGGAGGAGGAGCCTGTGGAAGGAGCTGCTCACAGATCTACCTGGAGCTGCTGGGTGCTGGCAGAAGAGAGAGAGAGCAGCAGCACCCTGCATGCTTATACCGATGAGACATCTCTGCAGGGCACACAGTAGCACTAGGCAGGGTTGGATGCGTACTTCTCAGGAGAATATATCCAGCTGAACATTTTCATTGATGCCTGGTACCCAGTAGGTTTACCTGGTGTGCACTCTACTGGTGGAATGTGTGCCAGTCAGAACTGAACCTCCCACCCTTGAAAATCCTGAGTAAAGGTCACAGACGTGCAATAGGCACAGAATGGGAAGAAGAGCAAGTTTTGGTTTTGCTTTCTTTCCCCTAGGAATAAAATACACATACTGAAAAAAAGAAGTGGTAGAAGTAGACACGAGGGATGACTTTGCCACTCAGAAGACTGTAATGAGAAGGTGAAGTAAGGCTTAGGCTTACCCATCCGATGTGTGATGATAATCTGAACGCTCCATATGCATGAATGTGCATGTTTCAAACAAAGGTGAAATTCTTGTATTTTATCAACTGAGCTTCTGCGTATTGTGCTAACATACAAATGTAAATGCCGCACTTAATCACTCACTGGATTACTTTTTGAATTATCTAAAAGCCTTCACAAGTCAGCCCATTTGCAGCTATTCAGGACAGGTCTGAGAAATCACCCAGGTTCAGGGTGGCTGTTGCTCAGGATATATGAAATGACATGGGAACCAGTTCATGCGTCTTGTATATCACCAGGCTGTTTTGGGAGCTTGGATAAAACCCAAAAACTACTGAGAGAGCTTGGGCATTTTCCCAGAGTATCTTGGCTCCTACAGAGACCTGTCCCCACCAGACTACTTTTTAATATTGATTTTTGAGAAACTGGAAATTTGCCTGGTTTACAACACGTTTATCCAAAATGCAGTAAGCAGGTAAATAACAAAGCTTTAGTGAACGTGTGAGAATATAGGACTTGCTCTATTGTGTTCTTCCTCTTGCTCTGTATGTATTATAGAGTGTCCTTATGTGCCTGTTGATACTGATTTAATGCAAGTAGGGCCCTGAAGGGTAGGAGCTTCCAGAGGCTCCAGGCTGATGCCCTGGCAGGAGCTGGGAGCAGGGGCGACAGGAGCATCCCTGAACTCGCAGCCAGCCGTGCAATCCTCAGCCGGGCGGTTAGCACCAGGTTCTTTCCTCTTGGTAGAGGTGTGGGAGCAGGTGGACGCGTGTGCATGAGCGTGTTCCCTGTGCGAGCAGTGCCAGGCACTGCCGCGTGTGTGGCCGGGTGTGTAGGGTCAGGCACTGGCAGAGGAGCCCACCCTGCCCGTGGGCGTTAAACCAGGTGCCCTCCTAACCTCAAGTAATTAAGTTTTCTTGTGGGGTGAGTTATTATTATAATTGGTTGCCGCAGGCCTTTCTGTGTCTTTCTGTGAAGCATCTCATAAGAGACTGTGTGGTGGCAAAGCATTACAGTAGATGGGTGATCTGGTCTGCAGCAGGTGTTTTCTGCATGCAGAATGTACGTGAACACCGCTTTCACTGCTGAAGGAGCTCTGCTTTTATTTTTCCTGCCTAGGAAAATTGATCTAGAATAGTTTATTGATAAATATTCATCACTGGAGAGACATTTGACGGAAGAACAAAACTCAGAAAAATAATGTGAGTCATCATTTTAAGTAGAATTAATCGTGCAACAAGTAGTTTCAAGGGCTTGTTGAACCTAGATCAGAACTGAGCTAAGAGTAACGGTTCCAGCTACCTATTTTGGCAAGACGAAGTCCTCTTGTGCCCCCAGTGAGGTGCCCCCAGTGAGGTGCCCTCAGCAAGAAGGTTCTGCAGAGCATCCCATGGTGCTCCTGCCTTCTTACCCTCCCTGGCCGGGTGTTTCAGAGGGCAAACTCCAACTTCTGCAGGACATTGCGTAGTGGCCTAAAGTGAGCTTCACTGAAACTGCTCCTAAGGGAGAGGGGTGCTGAATTTGGGGTTCTCTTGGGGGTTGCATGCAGCTGCCTGCTGCTCCCTGCTGCACTGAGGGTGTTCTGAGCTGTGGGCCTGTTTGCATCTTGCTGGGATAATGGGATTGAACAAGAGGAGTTTCAGCTCGAGACAAACCCGAGTGAAAAAGACTACTGGTCTGACTTTGCTGGAAATAATCCTTTTGCCCCACATACAGTCCTGGAGCAGCCCACTGGAAAGTAAACCAGCAGCTGCTTGCGGGAGAGGGAAGTAAATGAAACTGGTCAGCACGAAGCACTTATTTACTCAACAGATGTGAGTCAAGAGAATGTGCTGTAATCTGATGATTTCTGGAGTATTATCTCTGATTGTTTTCCCTTTCTCTCTGAAGGGTTTCTTTCAGAAAATCCACAGAGTTTTGTGGTCTTGGGGAAACAAACAGTTTTGCTAACCAGAGAAAAATAATTGGTGGGTATGTGGATAACTGTCTGGCCTGTGAATGGAGCTAAATGCCGTGTTCTGAGCTGCTTAGGTGACTGACTTCTCAAGGACTTGGCTATATCTAGATGATGATGCAAGATTTATATTCTTGTCTCATGTCGTATGGAGATCAGTTTAGCCTGTGGGAATGTGTGAATATAACTTCAGGTTATATTTAAGGTTCTGCACCTTTCCACATTGCCAAGTATTTGGGATGTATAGGTTTCAAAACCTTCTCATGGTTTACACTGAGCAATAGATTTGTTTCTCCTCCTCTGTTCATCCAGCTATGCTGTGCTTTTATGTGAGGTTTTGTATTGCTCTTTTTTTAAGCCAAATTTCAGGAGGAAACAGGACATGTATCATCACTGTTTTGCCCTTAATTTAGGAGCCTCCTCAGTCAATGGTAGGGAGCATTGATGCTACGTAATGCTGATACAACTCATCCCCACATCTCTGGAGAAGGCAGGGAGAGAGGGAGCTGTGGCAGGAGGTGCCTACGACATCAGGTGTACACAGGAGCAATTAAGGATGCCAGCCAGAGGATGGTGGGAGTCCTTTCTTCCACTTATAGAACAAATTATAGTTTATAACAGTTGACAGCCACGCATGGGAAGAAACTGTCCTGGTATTGTGGCATGGGTGCCACAGAGCCTGAGAGGGTGTTTGGAGTCCAAGAGGTGGGGGATCAGCACACTGCTGTGGTGCAGGAGAAACTAGTTTAAGAAATGAATTCCAGATGAGAACGAAAGAGAAGAGATTTGTTTCACATGAGAAGGGGGAAGTAGTGTTTTAAGAAATAGAGGCCTTATCTCAACAACATGTTGTGTCTTAACTGCTGTGCTGGGAAAAAACTGGTATGAGTGCTGCCAGGCTGATGGCTTTCCAAGTGGAATCTAACTTCGTAAAATGTTATCATTTCTTAGAATAAGAAAACATAACTATAAGCCAGTCAAGAGGGTTAGGCCTCCTCAATAACAGGATAAAGACAATGCCATTTTCTTTAAACATCGTGTTTCCCCACTTGTTTCTCCCACCACATCTTGCTGAGATTTAGCCTCCATTTTTCGGGTGATTTAGTGCTGTCTCTTCGGCCGGGATGCTAAATAGGTGTTCCCTGAAAGGTGGTAGAGGTGGGATGTTTGTGTTGGCTAAATCAGGCTCCCATTTCATACTCCAGTAAGACAGACTTCTCAACCCTCCTGCAGTCCCTGGGAGAGAAGTGTGGTGCTGGCAGGGCTGTTGCAGGAGATGCTCCTGCCTTCTCCTGCCTGTAGTGGATGTGGTCTTGGGACTGCAGTCTGACAGCCAGGATTACCGGTGGCTACCATGGTTATGTTTCCATATACTTTTAAAATGGAAAGAAGTCTTTGCTTTTCCTAAGCATTTTGGGGGTTTACTTTAGTGCTTTATAATGTTTAGAGCCTGTATAAAACTGAAATACCACTCATTTATATTTTCTGTATCCCCTTCTCAGGAAGCATCAGTAAGTGTAGGTCTAAAATGATTTTCCACTAAAAGGTGACAATTGTCAGAAGCAGTATAAAGCAGCTCTTCTCCTTGTGTCTGGCGAGGGGAAATCGGCACTAAAGCTTTTTTGGAGTTTGGCTTGTTCTGGGTCAGGACATGTTTGGTATATGAACCTTTTAACTCTCCTTGCTTCACTCAGCTGCTACCAAAGGCCACTGCTTTTCCAGGCCCTGAAGCGCTGTTGTTCCTGATCAGTCCTCCAAGGGCTCCTGCGGTGCAGTTAGCGAATTCAGTAAATCTACTGTAAGTTGACTTACTTCTCCATGATGGTTTCTAGTCCAGAAATACATGGAAACAAAATAATTCCTGGGTTCCTAAGTGAATTTCCCAATTATTCACTTTTTCCCCCTCTAATATCCTCTTTGTGTTTATGAATGAAACAGAATTAGGGCTAATTTAGTTGATTGGCTGCAAAACAAAAGTATTCAATGCTAAGAATGGGAAATGAGAAGGCCTTTCTGAAATGTTACTTCTTTGCATAATTGTAATAGATTATAATTATACAGTTGGGTGTTCAGCAGCGGATTTGCTGTAAACATGGTCATGAGAAATCTCTTGTCACTCACTTGTGTTGGTTCAAGTCCCAGTGCGGTCCCATCACTGGCTGTACCAGCATCTCTAACATAGTTTTCTCTTCGGGCAGGATGACGTGCGACAGAGAATGCAATCTCTAGTTCCCTGCCCAGCTCCTCCTGCAAAATTACAGATGGTCGATATGGCCATGTCAGACTGTTGACACAAATCAATAAGATCAATCATTCTTCAGCTCCTAAACAAAATTGAGAGCGTGATGCTGATGGCCTACGTGTAGCAGTAAATTCCTAAAGGAAAATCACATACTGTAGTGTTTGCTGAGTGTATCCATGGGGAATCCTGTCCCGTTAATAATTAGTTCTCTGAGGCTGTAAAAAGCAGCACAGTATAAATAGTTTGCTAGAGCTGCAGTGTGCGTTATGACCTCTGCAGCGGCTGATGGAGAACTCACCTGACCAACAGCAGTGTGGGAGACAGGGGAGCGTGGCAGTGTTTGTGTAGGAATCCTGTTTTTCTTCATTCTCCTAGAAGATCTTGACTTCTGATACTGGTTTTTGCCTGGCGAATAAGTGCAGACATTTTATCACAATACTGGAATTCTTGGTGCAGTTGGGTAGTTCAGTGTGTTACTACCAGAAAACCCATCAAAATTGTAGTTTTTGTTGTCTGCAAGAATAAAATCAGAGGCTGCTTCTAAAAATCAGAATCTTTGTCTGAAGGGAAGGACAAATTTTTGTTATAATGTCTGAGTTTATATCTCTGAAGGCTTGTTTTGGTGTGTCTGCTCACAGACTCATTCAGCTCCTTCAGGAAGATAAACACATGAATGTTTAATCTTATGAGTTTGCCAGTAACCATTGTGCTGGGTGCTAGCAGATTTTTCTTTTAATTAAGTGTAATTTATCTAATCCTAATGGGAAACATAATTATAGGATTTTTTTTAATACTGTGATTTCAGAATTATTTTATAAAGAAGAGTAACACTTCCCCCTTAAGGGCGATTTAAAAATCAGCAAACAAAATAGAAAAAACTAAAGTACACTTTGCTAAAAGTAATAATTCTCAGACAAGATGCAAAAAAAGGCACAGCTGATATGTTGGAGCTGCAATAAAGCTGAAAATTAATGATCAGTAGGTTGCTGCTGCAAGAGAGAGCGAATGCATTATGGATTTGAGAAGATGCCTATAGCTTATTAAATGCCAGCAAATTTTTGCATAAGCAGTAGAAAATCCTGATCAGAAACTGTAAAATGGTGTGAACTGCAGCTGGAAGATCCTGTGCTACAAAGGATGTGTGTACCCTGTGTATGGTTGAAACATAAGAAAGTGCTTTCCAGGATCATGGTCTGAAGTTGCACACTAAGCTCCTTTAGTTTCTGATCGGAGGGATTGAAATGTTTCAGTAAGGCATGACTGTAGTCTCAGGAATGGATTTATCATACTTTACATAAGAAGGTGTGTATGACTCTTTAAAATAATTTAAAACAAATAACATCCCTTCACCCTTCCACACTCCCTTAGATTTTTTTTTCTTTAAACCCAAAAGCTAAGACTACTACTTGAATTGTAATGGAATAATATATCAAGTGAGTGATCACATCAGGCATGGACACTTACCAAATCACAGCGAGATAACTGTGAATAACTCTCTAGTTTCAACAATTTGCATGGCCATTAACAATTGATGGGTTTCCCTTAGAACCGCATTATCTATGGCAGCAGGATCTATTCCTGTGCACCGCTCCTGCATACTAAGTGCCAGACAAGTTCTCAAAAGTGAGGATAATAAAAAATCTGATAGCAGCAAGGTGAATGAAGCAGGTAGGAATTTCAAGGCGATATTTTTTGAAGATGGGGAAATATTTCAGGCAGTCATGCATTTTCGTAACTGTTCTTCATCCCCTTTCCCTGCCTACTTCTTTTACTACAGTTCTGCAAGTTTTAATTCAGGTTGGTGTTCGGTTTCTCTTCACTGCTTGGCATCACTTCAGGCTTGATGGTCAGTCTTGCCTGTGGATCAGTTTAAGTAAGATTTTAAAATACTTTTTGTTACAGTTTTTTTTTGGACAGGTGTCTTCAAAGCTTTTATGCATATTTGACAAAAGATAAAAATGGCACTAAATTTAGCTGTCCTAGATTGTTGGGTGGCTCTTTCATGGGAGTGATTTCAAGCAGGTGCCAAAGATGTGCTTTCCTTATGAGAATCATGCCACCATTTTAATAAGCGTGCAACACATCCCTTATTTCTAGTGCTTTCATCTCTGCCTGACAGCGTGTCAGTTCTTTCCAGATTCCTCTACCAAGCTGACTTTTCCTGCCTCAAATCTCTTTCTCTTTCTTTTTATTTCTCTTTCTCACCCTCTTCCCTCTCCCCGTTTCTTCTCACGGCACTGTTGTTGTGGCAAGATGAAAGCAGCTGAGTGAAGCGGTGTCGGGGAAGGCTCGGGTAATCAAAGAGCACAAGTGGCTGGAGCTGTGTGAAGCCAGGTGGGTGACACATCAAAGTCAGGGGTATGTGTGCTTGCTGCTCTCACCTCTCCTTGCAAATGACCCCCTGCCATAAACAGAGTTCCTGGGGTTAATTTGTGAGTTCACACGCACACAAATGTGTGTGTGATTACTCTTCTACGACCTTCCCAAAATCTACTTGCAGAGAGCAGTAATAAAATCTTAGCTTAGTTCCTTGGAAGATGGCTTTTGCAGATGTGGTGCGTAAGGAGACAAGTACCTGAGTTGTTGATAGCAGGAGGTGGTCGTTCACCTTCAGCTGAGAGTAACGTGCCACCTTGTTGTTCCATCTGCCTGTAAAAGTTGTTTCGGAGTTGCTGTAGGCAGGATGAGAGCTGGAAGGTCTGAGCAGCACCTGGTTGTCCCCAGCTGGGCCTTGCATGGTCAGAGACCCAGTGTGTCCTATCTTGGCAAGGGGTCCCTTGGCTGTGGGGCAGGCAGCACCCCTCGCTCAGCCACAAGCGGGTGCTGCTCCCTGACCTCTGCACCCAGTGTGAGGGCTTCAGGTCCCTTCAGCTCAGTAGAGGCCCCAAACACCCAGTCACGTCTAAACTCTCCATGCATGTCTCTTGACATGGAGCTAACTATGGGGCTGGCTATTTTCTCAGCTGCTGCCTCTCCTCAGATCCTGCTTTGTCTTTGCCGTGGAGCTTGGCAGTTGAGCGCCCAAAGGTCTGGGTCGACTCTTGCTCTGTGTTTGTGCACGGGGACCTGGTCCTTGTCTTAACTGTTTGCCCTGAAGGTGTCCAAAAATCATTGCACTCTGCTCCTGCCATTTTTGACAGGACTCTTTCTTACTGCCTGCTGATGCCCGTTTCAGTTACTGCTGCTGAGAACCAAAACAACCAGGGCACTTGTCTCTTGACTTTCTGTATTGCAACATTAGTGAATTGTAGTGAGAACAGGTTTTCAGCTTTTGTTTTATTGGCTGTTTCTGATGGCCTGTAATAATAACCCTTTTTTAGCAAAAAGATTTTTTACTCTTTCATTTTTAATAAAAATTCTTTGTGAATAGTAAAGGTCATAGTAAAATAGTTCGCAGTGAAATTGTGTGTGTTGTTTGGGTCTAAAACTGGTGATTTAAGAATTTAGAGATAGTTTTGTGATCCCAGGTTGCCCTGTTGGTGTAGTTACTGGTTATAGCAATAGTTCTTACTTTAACTTTGGTCTCAGGGTAACTATGTTTCACAATAATCAGTGCACTGATTACTGTAATTGCAGCTTGTGGTACTGTGGTCTTACAATTAACTGGCTGGGCCAATAAAATATGGAATTTAATGAATATTTGTAAACAAACTTGATTAGGAAGTAGGTTGAGGATATGCGCTGGTGGAGGATAGTAGAAGAGACCCATCCTCAGCTTTAATAAATAGAACAGATGGAAACCTGAAAATGAACAGCAAAGCATGGAAACCATCACACTGCTGTTTACCTTGCATTTATTGCTGAGCCATGTCTTAAAAAATCTCTCCCTAAAGAAAATGGAAGTTGACTCCCCACTGCAATGAGATCCTGTGTACACAATTTCAGTCTCTTCTGCAGAACTTTAAAGCATTATCAGACACAGTGTTGAAAACTGGATTTACAATGTACAGCTGGTATCAGCCTTAAGTAAAGAAGTGTCTATTGTCACCCCATGATTGAATCATAATGCAATTAAAATGGAAAAGGAAACCACCACTGAAGATGGGAAATAGAGTTCATAGTGGTGCCTCTGGGGAGGTGAGTGGCTGACATCTGGTAGTTGCTGGAAAGTTGGCTGTGTTTTACTGTCCTTGAGGAACTGTGTCCCATTTTTGCTTGTTATTGGGCATGCTTTGTGTGCCTCCCTCTGGTTGTGTCCCCATGTTTCAGATGCATGTCCTTCATCTCAGGTATAGAGGCCTGTCCTGCACCCTCTGTCAGGCCATTTGGGAGTGTTTTGTATGAGTCTGGCAAGTTAACAGTTAAAGGTTAGGTTGTGTTTTGGATGGTTGCTTTATTTTGAAGTTGCCAGAAATCCCTTTACACCTCATTGCCTTTTCTCCTCTCTTTCTCCATCTTTATTCCATCTTTAAGAACTTGACTTTTATATGCAGGTCTTCCTAACTGAGTACATGGGTGTCTCTTTAACAAGAGTAGCATTAAATCCTGCTTACCCCACCTCTCCTTTTTTTTTTTTTAAGCTTTTGGTTGTCTGCAAAGTGTGGCATTAATGGAAACGCATAAAAGGGAAATGCATGTGTAAGGAGCTTTGGTCAGAGAGCTCCTGCCCTGAGCAGCAGGCTGGTGAGTGGCTGCTCCTGCCTCAGGAGCTTGGAAGGGAGGGGGTCTTCCAGCGGCTCCAGTTCATCTGTTTGCTTCCTACCTGCTGGTTTCCAACAGTATTAATTTTTATGCATTTATTGTATTTAATTAAAAGCAAGGCTGCTTACAGCAATGCTTGCAGAGATTACTCCTCTCCCCCAAATGCAACAAACAGGCATCTGGTATTTGTTTTGTATAACACAATCCTCATAAAATGAAAAGTAATAAAACATAATTATCTGTAAAGGCTTGTTTTATAAGCCTAGGAATGAGCTTGTTCCTGCCTTGGTTTTGTCTGCTTGTAAGATAAAGATGCCTTTGTATGGTTTTAACCCCCTTTCAGATTAACAGAGAATCAGCTATTACAGTGTTTTAAACCCTGGTGTATAAAGGTATAAGGTGGTGTGAATGCAGGCACAGGACAGCACTACTGGATCTCTAGAGGTGAGAATAGTCTTTCTGTTCCTTTTAGGAGTTTTTCCCTTACAAACAATCGGTTTTATTTGAAAGCTTTGGTAAAGTAAGAGGGAAGAAAATCTGTGGGCTACACGAACGATTCAGCATTTCTGAGCTGTATGCCTTAAAGTTGGGTTTGAGCCCTTTCTGCATGCTGCTCGTCCCTGGCAGTGTGAAGGACAAGTGTAATGGGTCCACATTCGTGCTTGGATGTGTGTTAGGACTCCTTGATTTGGCCCTCATTGCATTACTGAACAGACTTTAACTGCTATGTATCTTCATTTCTCAGAGAGTTGCTGCTGTGATCCACCTCCAGTTTGGTCGTCAGGACCCCCAGCACAGCATTCAGCAGTTTTGAAGAGCTAATTATACTCACTTCACCTTAGATTTGCTGCTTGCTCTTTGTTTGTAGGCGACTATACCATTTTGCTTGCCTTTGGCTTGCTGTAACCCTGCAAAGCCCTTCCCACCACCACATGCTAGTGGTATATTTTTCTAGGAAAAAGTTAAACAAGATCATTTAAACCAATTAGATAGTAAAGTGAGACATGCAAGTGGCTTATGGCTGTCTAAAGATGAAGTATGAAAACCAAATCCTTTTAGAAAACTCACAGTCCGAACTTACTACTTTTTTATTTTTCTTTAAAATCGTAGTAAGTAAGAATCCACTTTTTTGTAATGAAAGCTGAAAGCTGTGGGCCTGCAATGCAACTTCAATTTCAGCATACTTTGGAATATGCTTGCTTCAATCCTGTTTTTCTGTCCACAATTAATTAAAATGATAGAATAGAGCTTCACTCAGCTTTTATGTGAATTTTAGCCTTCTCAAAACCAGATGTGACTTAGGTATTGCTTTCTCTCTGCAAGACAGGCCTTGTAATTTTGAATCTTAATGAGTGGTTCCTTTTGTGCTGCGAGTCTCAGAAGCAGTGGGGTTGGGAGCACATAACAAATTGCCAAATAATAGCACTGTAGAGAGAAAAATCTTCTTGAAGTGCCTCATTCCCTGCATCTTTCATTCTGCAGAGGCTGCATTGATGCAGACCCAGGTGTAGGGACCCACTGTTGGGGCAAGGAGATGCTCCCCCAGCAAGTCCTGCTTTCTGGGCAGTAGCAGTGCCTGGGCACAGCCATGTGCTGAGCTGCTGCTGCTGCTCCGTATTGGAGTAATTTCCTTGAAATATGTTTTCCTTGAGATATGCTTTTTTTTCATTGTGTCTGGGGATACTGGTGTAATCTGCACATTGCTGACTTTAGTTGTTTAGCAGCACTGTTGTGGCTTCTCTGATTCCTCAGCCAGAGCACGGCCAGCGGCAGCAGGGGAGGTGTTAGGAGACACCCGGCTGCCTTATGTGGTGTTGCTTTCCATGGCCAGAAGTCTTTGATCTATTCAACCAGAAGCCTGAGAAGTGGGGGATGGATGCCACATTACAGGCTGATGTGTAAATGCATCCTTTTGCACCAAAGTCTCATTTAACCTATGAGCTAAATGTGCCATGTATGTCAGGGGCTGCAGAGTCCAGCTACAAGTCAAATGGTCTGAGATGTTTGTCATCCCAACACAGTATAAAACGTTTCATTTTCTTTTTCATGCAAGGTTTGGAATTCAACTGTTGTATTTTTTATCTGGGGTATTGCTCCACTTAAGTGTAGAGTAGGGAGATATCTCCCTGGAGAGTTTACTGGTCCTTAATTCATTAATGTCTCCAGAATGTTCTGAGACCAGTGTTGCTTTGCATTCACAGCAACAGAATTGCATTTAAAAGTTTGGATGGCTTCTGATTCAGACTTCTTATTTCTCTTTACCAGTGTAAATGAAGTGTACACTGGTACCAGTGTAAATGGTTTTTTTACCATTTTAAAATTTTTTAAATTTTTTTTTAACAGTGTAAATGAAGTGAAGCCTTCAGCTTCAGTCCTGCCATCAGTGTGGCACAGACTCATTATTTGTTCTCTTTCCCACTGTGTGCAGAGTGATCACTTTTGGTGCATTTTGTTTTAAATGCAACGTGAAGTGAAATCCTGTTATTTGCACACATCCTGTGGCATGCATCTTCAAGGTATCTAGGCAACCTTTATGCAGATGACACTTTTAACTCAAACTTTTCGATCATTATGGGTATGGTCCTGTGAAAAGAAGCAGGATGAGAAGGAGAGGGAAGAAGGGGCTGGCTTGAACTCACTTTGGGCAGCTTGAGTCACTTGTAAGACTCTTTGTAGGAAGTATGACACACACTGAAGATCTCTGCTCCCTTACCCTTAAAACATCAACTTCAAACTATTCCATGTTTTTCCTTTGAGCTTGGGCAGGTAGGGGATCTCCTGGCTCTGCTGGAGCTGATAGTAGATCTATCAGGAAGGGGGGATTTCAGAGCTTCTACAATCCAGCACCAAGCTGTGGACTTCCTTGTCTGGTTCTCAGTTCCAGGCTCAGGAGGATGAGTGGTCCAAAATGTCTGCAGCTGTAGCCCTGGGAGGTATGTGTGTTCTGGCAGCTTTTGAGTTCTGCTGTGCTTCTCAGAAAACAAGAGCTGAATGGAAGAATTGAAAGATTTAAGGGGAAGCCACCATTGCTCAGTTAGTTTGCTTTTAAGCCCTGCAAGGAAGAAGTGAAGCTTACTCAAAGGAGATTTTTTGAATAAAAGCCTGTCTGAGGGCTCAGGTGTGACCATGACCCATCAAGGGCACAGATGGAGCAGGCATCGCTACTGCAGCAGTATGATCTCCAGTTGGGAATTGGCCTCTAAAGCCAAAGTCACTGAGATACGCTGCACAGGGAGTGTTGTGGTCCCAGACTTTGTAAAGGGTTGATGTCATCTCCTAGAGCAGTTCTGGTTTCACTAGATCAAGCAAGCATGTTCCAGGCAGGAAGCAGGGCCAGTGTAAACATTGCACCGTGTGCTGTGGCTGCTTTGGCAGAAATGGGATTGGTGTCGTGATGCTTGATACTTACTGAACTGGGACTGTGGGTGATCGGCATGATGCATGTTGGTACTAAGGAACACGGTGGTGGTGTAGGTCAGTGTACACAACAAAAGAATCACAATTCCCCCTCCCCATCAACAGGCAGCATAAACAAATGTCACTTTGTTGTGGCCTGGTGCTGGGGAACATGATATGTTCCCTATCCAACTCTTAAGGGGATGGGAGTGTTCAGAGGGCTGATGCCAGAAGCCCGAGAGTGTGGTTTGGGGAGATAAAAGGTTCTGTGTCTGTGATTTACATTTACTGGGAGGTGATTCCTTTGGGTTCTCACTACGTTCACGGTGTCGGCTCAATACGAGTGACCATGATGGCGTCTTCCTACACGTAGTTGAGTTGGCCCGAAGGAGCAGGCTGAGCTGGCAGTGGAAGGGATGGGATGTACTGTATGGCATTGTTGCCCCAGGTACTGGGTTTTGGGAGGTGGCAGCCTCAAGCAGCTCACTGAGGTTTCCCTGGAAGCTGATGCAGAACAGAAAATGAAGGTCAGGTTTCTCAAGACTCCTCTTGCCGGATCCTCTTCTGCATACTCATGTCACCCCTCTGGTCTTTATCCATAGCTGAGCCTAAGTGTCTAGTAATAGTAGAATCGCGAGGGTAGCTGTTTCTTAGGGAATGCTAAAAGGGAAAAGTTGGAAATAGCCTGGACAAATACTTAAAGCATGGCGAGGAAGGGTCCAGGTTTTTGTGTTTGAATGCTTAGGACACTAAACGAAAGCTTCCTGTTGCAAGGTAAGGCACCTATGTTTGTAGCCAGAGGTTGGGTTTGGGGTTTTTCTTATTATTATTAAAGGCCAGCTGTATATATAATCATGACTTAATTTCTCTGCTCCAAAAGGCTGAAATCATTATCTAGGACTTCATGATTAGTGTCCAGTTTGCCTGTACTGAGGGTACCGCTGGTAGATATTCCCATGGAGTGATTTCTTTATTTGACCTTACGTCTGTGGGTTGGTCATAAAAGCTGAGACTACTCTCATCTTGACTATATTTTTAATTACAGGACAGTAAGAGTCAAGTGGGATAGCATTTCGGGTGGTTGGTGTGGGAATAAAGAGACGTGGTAAACTCAGCCCTTGGTAGCTCGCTTGGGACAGTGTGGTGAGTTGTTCCTACATTATGGTGGGAGAAGCTGCCAAAGGAATACTACAGCACAGTTAAGTGGGACTGTTAGTGACGTGCCTGAGTGGATTCATTAGTGGCGATGGTGTATTCTTGTACCTGCCTTGCCCTTACAACTGCTGGGGGGAGATACTCGGGTGAAACAAGACCGATGGGAAGGAGGGAGGAGGAAGAGACTCCAAAGATCTGGTTCTGAAACGCGGCTGTTTCCTGGATGGGTTTTACTGAATACTGGCAGTTTGCTGTCAGAGCGGTGTACTTCTCATGAAACATCTTCATGTAGATGCTGTCTCTGTGCATCTGCTTGTTGGGTAGGTTGGAAACAAGTGGAGGAAAGGACAGACGTACTTCTGTCAGGTGGAGGCTTCTGTGCAAAAGGACTGAATCAAGGCAACAGCTGCCTTTGGCTGAGGATATTCTCAGTTACTGGTGTTTTCACAGGCAAATAGCAGTAAACTTGTAGGGGTGTTTGAGATAGAAAAATGCATAGACAAAGGTGCCATATTTGAGATTCCAAAAGAGAGCCGAAGTGAAGAGCTGTAGGCTGCAGACAGTGCAATATTTTTTTAAGTATAGACGGAGCTGCTGTCTGACCGATTTCTGTTTATCAGCATCTTTGTTAGGAATTAGTCTGCTGATGGACCTTGTAATTTTTGGAGTTAGGGGGAGGTAATAAAGATGACCCTAAAGTAGGCGTGGCTTAGAAGAAAAACAATGCACATTTTGCTTTAAACAGTAAAATAGGCCCCTGTAGCAGAGGGTATACTCAGGATCAAGGGCATGAAGGTTTATGCTTGCTTCTGTAGAAAAAAGGGGTCTCTGGTTGAGCTGTGCCAGGGTGTGCAAGATGACCTCTGTCCTGCTGGAGTGGCCCAGTGCCAGGGTTGATGTGTACTGGGTGAGACATCTGGGTATCAAAAGAAGCAGGGCGAGCATTAAGGAGCTCTCAAGGAGATAAATGTTGTGTGTGAAAACCCAAGGATGGAAGGAGGGGGAGAATTAAGAATTAGAAAAGCAGTACTACGTCTTTTATTGTAATAGGTTTTTCTTCCCTCTCAGCTCTGTTTGCTCTCATGTTTGCTACAAGTAGGGTTGCACTGTTTGGGTAGTGAGGAAGTGAGAAGGTTACTCTCTCAATTTTTAATGTGATATAGTTGAAACAAATACCCCTGCAACAGAAATGCTCATCATGGCTTGAAACACCTCCATGTTGACCTGGAGAACTTCTGGTGTGAGGGGATTTGTCTGGCATCTTATTTCACAAACAAACCAAATCTGAGAGCTGTCACTGCTGAATGGTGCACCACAAGCATGTGATTTCAAAGCACAAAACTTGTGTAAACTTGCTCCACTGCTCCAAATTTCGTTAGAAACCAAACCATAACAGCAAGTGTGATCATCTGAGGTAGATCTGGCAGGGTTTGTGCTGAGACAGCTATACACTGAGGCATCCAGCTCTGTTCCAGTGCCATCTCACCTGAAACTGGTGTGAAATGAGTATGGAGGCAGAGAGGACACAGCCTGCAGGGAGATGCCATCTGCACCACAGGCTTCCTGGGTGTTGCAGCCAGGCCTCTGGTTTAAAGAGTGTGATTTTCTTTTAAACACAGTAAAAATTATGTGCAAGATGTATTTTTAAACAGAGCATGTTTGTTTTCTATCCATTTGGCAGAGAGTTTGTGTCTGTGTAATCCCTTTAGTTAAATTGTCTTATTTTCTGTCTCACACCCATTATGCAAATTTTATATTACATGCTTATGTGTTTTAGTTTTCATTTTTATTTTGTACGAAGAATCAGGCGTGGTTGCATTGGAAAGCAGGTGTTGCAGTGGTATTTGAGACACTTTACTGCTACATGGGAAGGGGAATGCAGGACCAGGCAGGGAGGGGACTGGAGGCAGCAGTGCCTCTGGGGGCAGTCCTCAGTGTGCCACTCAGTGTGGCTGCACCAAGAGTTTAATGGTGCTTGAAGCATTGCCATAAGTGATATCTTTAGAGGGAAGATGTAGAAGATTAGGCACTGCTTGCTTTCTGTCCCTGTGCAGGGGGTGGTTAAGCAGCCACCTGAGCCTCAGCCTCTGGTGATGGAAACATCCAAAGGATGTCATCATCTACGGTACTAAAATGCAGTGCTTGAAAGTGTCTCACAACACAAAGATTTGTTAAACATTGCATTTGGAGAACACTGAGAAGTGCTACAGTGGCCCTGAGTGTGTGTTTGGATAATGGAGCACAAAGTGGATTCTTTGTACAGGATTTTTCTCCCCCTGCTTTCCTGTTTGAGGCCTATGTGTATGTCTAAATACTTGTTAATGAAATAAACTCTGAAGCCTGTTTGGGTGCTGCATCTGACAGAAGCTGACTTTTTTCTTCCTAATTACAAATGCTGCCTGTGTTTTTGCTCCAGGTTTTGTGATATCAGAAAAGCTGATCCAACATGCAATGCACGTTTTCCCTGTTACATTATGGCCTAGAAGTTTTGACCTCTAGCTTTTCATAGTAGTTTGTAAATTATGTATGAAAATGTTCTGTATTGTTACCGTATGAACTCCATGGAGATGGGGTGTCTTGAGTTGCTTGGTTTGGTACTGAGCTTGGAAATGTTTCCATGTGCATCCCCAAACTCACAGCAGTATGCTATTTTGTAGTCACTTGTACTGAATATAACTTTTGTCTGTGCATGCAGAAAACCTGGAGTTCCTCTTAGCCAGTTTAAGATAATGGATCACTTGAAAGCATATTGCCTAGTATTTATTGCTGCTCACCAGAGGATAATTTCAGTAAGAGTTTATCATATTTATTCAGCAGCAGGCTAATAAATTCAGATTTGTTCAAACAAAAGACTCAAGGAAGAACCTGCTAAACGCTTACGGTTATATTCATGGCAAGCATAAGCTACTCCATTTCACTGAATGTACTTGTACCTGCTTATGTCACCAATTAATTTGGCTCTTAATATCTTACTTTCAGCACTTTTTTTTCTTCTGGATATTGCAGTCATATTCATCCTTGATGTAAGTCTATTGTGGATAATGGCATCTCTGATGCTCTTTGTCTGCAGAAGGGTTTGATTTGTTGTTGTGGCAAAGTCTAGATAAAGAAAAACACTATTGCAGGAAGGAATGATCTAAAATGCTGAACTCGAATCTGGGAAGGTCTTGAATATGAATTCTCCTGTGCTGTGCTTGTGGCTTTGAATAGTTCACTCAATCTGTCTTTTCTCCCCATATTTAAATACAATAAAGTGTGGTGTTTGTGTATGGAAAATGTGTGCAAGTACATTTGTAGTTTGAGATTTTTGCTAGGAGTCAGTCTAAAAAGGAAGAAACCAGGAGGGAAATGAGTGGTCAAACAATGCCTGGGAGTACACATGATGGGTGAGAGGTACATTTTGACATAATATGAGCTTAAAGCTTTATGTTAATCTTGTATAACTTGCTCTACCTGTGTTGGGCATTGCTTCTGGAAGCCAAATGGATGTTATTAAAAACAAAAGCTTTCACCCAAACTGAAATTTCTTGCACCGAAGTTAAATTTGCAGAGCCATATCCTCTGTGGGAAGGGAAATGGTCTGAGTAGATGGAGTATATTATGTTTGGTGGTGTCCAGATTTTTCTCTGCTGTGGGGTGTGTGTGATTTAAGTGTCTGCATGTTCAGAACTGATGTATAGATCATGGTTTTCATTTACATGTCTGCATATACACACACATTTTAAATAGAATGGAATACACGACGACTTCTTCTGTTTTGCTGGTTGTCATCCCACCAACTTGCCTTTTCTTTGCTTTAATCATCTTATTATTACATCACTGCAAACTCTCTGAAATAACATGCACTACATGTGTGTTAGCTGTGAAAACCAAACAAACCGTCAGAGCTTAAAAGAGTTGGTCTTAGAGAGTACAGGTGCCACAAACAGACAACTCAGCACATGAAACATGTTGGGTTTTGCAGGCTTTATTCCTGACTCTTTGGTAAATCCATTTCAGACCTAGCCAGAGCAGTGGCAAGAGCAGCACAACCTGACCCAAAGAGTCCTATGCCCCTTTTTGTGCTGGGTGGTTTAACCACCCAGTGCTTGTGCTCCACCGGAGATTTTGGCATTCACAGAAGATGGTGGTATCTTGGAAAGCTCTGGCACAGTGAAAGTCTGGTGTTTGGACCTGCAGAATATGGAGGGTTAGTAATGTTTGGGAGGACAATGTAATGGATGGTGACCTTTTCTATGTAAAATTAAGCAAAGGAATGCCATGGTTATTAACATAAAAAGGCCTACTAACAGTTGTTGACTTTCTAGGAAACTGCGTATGTTGGTGGTTTCTGTTCCATCACAAACGGATTTTTCTGTGGGAGTGAATCACAATTTTTTTTCCACTTTTTTTTTAGTTAAAAAGTAGAAGAGAGAAAACCTTTTTATACAAGTGGTTGGAAAGCTGAGCAAACCACTTTTATAGGAGATAAATAAACTGGTAAAGATTATTGAACCATGCAGTGGAAGTGACAGATTCTTGTGCCTTCAAATCCTTGACAAAAAAAATTATTAATATGACTAATATATTGGTCTAATAATGTGATCTACTCTTGCACTGTAAATGATTTTATGTGGGCACTATGCCGTCTGAAATCCAGAGTAAAACAAAGCTACTGGTGTATACATTTTTGCCATTACCTGTAGTGTTTGACGTCCAGTGCTGATGCAAGCTTAAAATTACTGGCCAGCAGGAAGTAAGAGAAATCTGGACAATTTTTTATGCTTTAAAGTCTTCCAGTGTACATTTAAAACACCTGGGCATGTGTCTGTGCAGTCTCTGGGCTGCAAGTGGTTATGTGCCTGATGACGTTCTGCAGGCAGCACTTACCTGGCAGCCTCAAAGATATACTTGCAGTTAGTATTTGTTGCATGGATGTTACAGGGTTTTAACTGCTTTTGTGTCTGGACCAGTGGCAGGGCTCTGTGGTTGTTATTTGCATGGAATTAATGGTGGAAGGTGGATATCAGAACTGAAGTGGTGAGCTGGGGCTCAAGGATGTGGAGGTGGTATGAGATGGGGCTCCTAACAGAAAGCTGCTGTTGTTGGCTGCATCTGCCCTTCTGCTGGAAAGAAGGAGAGGCGAGAGTCAGCATGCAGTCTTCAAAACTGGTGCTTTTTATTCTACCTGATGTGATCTTGCAGGACCTCTCTGTTAAAATAGCCAGAGGTGGTTTTAAATGGTGCTCTCCTGTACTGTCAACAGGGACTGTACCACCCCACCAAGTTGTCTGGAAATACCCACTCTCTCTGTCTGCACTGCTGGGGGAGAGGTGAGTGTGTGATGGGAGAAGCTGGAGTTTGGCTGGCACTGCTTCAGCTGCTGCTCTGCTCAGGAAACACCAGTGTTCCCCTGCATGGCCTGGAATGGGGTGGGAAGTTGGACTTTGTTGCTATTCAGGGCAAAACGGTGATGGAAACTGGAAAAATCAGAGTTTACAACTATCAGTTTTGGGGTAACTGATTTATTTTGAGGATAAGGGCGAGGAATAGAGCTGGGTACTTTGGCAAATTGCATTTGTGCTGGTCTGGCCTTAGACTATCAGATGTCTGGCACTCCTAAAAGCACAGGGACGTTGAGGTCTGTATGCGGCTTTGTTACTAAATGGAGATAGCAAAGACAAATGGCCTGCATGGTGTTTCTGTAGAGGTATTTTGTGCACTAACCATGTCAGAGCCTCACTGAAGGGTGGAGATTACTGGACTATGTGGGTTTTGGTCCTTACCTCATAGCATGGGACCGGGGAAGGTGGCATTGAACTTACGGAGCACTGTCCTTGGGCCTGAGAGCCTCCTCTCAGCCAGTGACTGAAATCTGGTGTCAGGATCGTAAGGGGAGATTTTAATGGCTGTGCAGCTGGGCAGCAGCTACCAGGAATACTGTTAATGAGGGTTTATGACCCTTCCTGATGCCTTCAGTGGTTTTGGTGCAATAAATGGACACCTTTTTAGTGCTAGTTTGAAAAGGGACAAACTATTTTTGTTCGATTGCTCCCGATTTGCACCAAGTGTGCTGTGACCTCTGCCAGTCTCCATGCATTAACAAACTTCTTAAAGGTTTTACGGACATTTTCCATTAGCCACACCGTAGCTGTTGCCATGAATATTTAATGTCAAGAGCAGTACTTTTTGTTATTTTTATTCTTTTTTTCATTGCTCTGCTTTGACAAAAGTGGATATTTGCCTTCACAGACCAGGTGGCAGCCGCATGCTCTGCACACCCCACTTGTACCTTCCTCTTCACTTTTTCTCTGCAGTTTAGCAAGGCCCTAAACTTCTCCTCCTCTTCCTGGCCCTCCTCCGTAGCCCTCAGGGAGTGGTGCCATTTCCGACAGTAACATTGCAGGTATCATAACTGCAGGGGCCCCATCTGCCCAACATCTCTTCTGGGTTTGCTTTTCTAGGATGTGAAAATTGAAATGTTCGGTTCTGGAGGCAGGTGCTGAGGAGCACGCAGGAGTGGAGGGCTGGGGCTTGAGAGGCCAAAACACTTCTCATTGCAGCTTCCCTGGAGTGACGCTGGATTGTGACGACAGTGAGATTGGGCTTTGCAAAACCTACTTAAAATTTCACAACTGCTCCACAGGTAGGTAATAGCTTTGAGGCAGCAAATGGATTTATTCTGTCTCACAGACCTACTACTCTACCAGCCACAGCTGCTCATTGCAGCAGTCACAGACGTGTAGCAGTGAGGGGACAGGGCTGCTTGGATCCACTCTGTGCGGCCGCCTGCGCCTTTTGCTGAGGAGGGAGGGAAAGATGATGTCCACAAGACCTTTTCAGGAAGGAAGGGAAATGCCTCTGGTGTCCTGCAGGCATGGAAAAATGCACAGAAGGCAGAAAGAGTACTAGCGGTGAATATTTAATCATGGCTACAGGTTTTACTTTCTAAGAATAAATAAGGAAATGTTTCTTGGGTGGAGAATTGTTAAGAAGTGTAAAGCATTACTGGAAAGCAAGTGGTGGCTGTATTGAGCTTGCTTTCTTTCCCATGCAAAAAGCTTTTGTCTCCTTGCAGGTACCCCCCATCACCTTTGGTATGCTTCCATGCCAAATTAAACTGATACAAGTAATCTTACTTCATTTGGATTTAGGGAGTGAGAACTTATGCTTGATCTCTTTGCCTTCCTCTCTGCACTGAGAAAGGAACTGGGGCTGGGGTGTAGTTTTTTTGGAGGTGAGCCTGGCTGCCATCTTGTCAGCAAAGGACTGCTAACCGGCAGTCTCTGAATTGGACATGCATAACAAAAATGTTAGTAACAAGCTCCTCTCTTTTTAATCACCTTGATAAGACATGCATTGGAAACATCCAGGCTTCCCCACTCTTCCCTGTCTTGTCCCTGGGGGAAAAATGTCTCTGATTGCCTCAACTTGGATTTTCCTAAATGAGAGTTTACAAGCAATTGGGATACTTCCATCATTGCTCTAGCCTTTTATTCAAGATAATATTAAGGGACATCATAACATCACAGTGTCAGAACAAACAAAGCACTGTGTAATTTTATCCCATATTAATGCACAGCGTCGCAGATGGTGCTATCATTAGACAGCAATCTATAAAAATGGCCCATGAGACAAAGCCCTAGCACAATTATTTATTCTCAATTATTTATTCAGCCCTTTAGGATCTGTAATACTGACAGACAGCACAGAATGTACTGCCTGCCAATTTGCAGATCTTGACTGAGTTCTCCGTCATCGATGGCATAAAACATGTATGGGGGGAGGGTGACGTCTCATGGCTTTGAATTTTATTTTTTGTTTATTTTCCTGTTTATTGCATGACTTTAAGGCTACCACTTTGAAGCAACCTCATCCACCCTGTTGTTCATCTGTTTATTTCAGTTAATTGCAAGGAAGATTTAGTGTTCTGAACCTGAGGTTTTTAATCTCTTGTGTCCTTGGAGCCAGGGGTTGATTTCCCCACAGGACTAACATCAGCTGCCAGCCTTGCGGGGCAGACTAATTGGGCGGGCGCCTGCTTTCCTGCCAGCCCTGTCAATCCGGGGAGCTCTGCTCTCCTCAGCAGTTGACAGTGCTGTGGGTTCTGCACAGACCCACTGCTTTCCAGTTGGATTAATGGGTGAAGATGCAGGCTTGTTTGGCCCGTTTGACTCTCTGGCCCAAGACATGGCCTGGTCCTGACAGCTATTATTATTGCAGTGGCATTTTCAGAGAGGAATTTAACCCCTTGATGAATTTTTACTGTTACTTTACTATCAAAATGATGTCACTGCCACCAAAAGGAACATATCGGCCTCTATATATAACTCTGCCTCTTCGGTGATAAGACAAATGTTTCTGTGGTTGCTCAGTGAACCAGAACCGGGAACTGATCTGGTTTAAAGCTAAGGACTGATTTAGGTTTAGGCTCCAAGTGACTATGAAACTGCTTAAGTGTCATTGTCCAAAATGGCTCGTATTAATCAGAAAAATCCTCCTAAACAGCTGCCGTGACGCTATCTGTCCAGCTAGCGGGGTGACCAAGCACCGGGCACCCGCCCGCACGGGAGGGGATGATGGAGGCAGCTCGCAAGGGCGCGGGAGGGTTGGCGAAGTTCCGGCACGCTTTCGCCTAACCCACCGATGTTGAGGGTGCGCCGAGGAGGTGGGAATGAGGCAGAGGGACTTCTTTGTGGAAAAGCAGGAGAAGATTATTCAACTTGGAGGTCGCGAGAAGAAGTGCCGAAAAGCCCTTACCAGGGCTTGTTATGCCCTTACCAAAATGGGAGGGGAAAACATGAAACAACCAATAGTGCAGGGACATGGGGTTTGAATCCTGGCAGGCAAGGGGTACAGACCAATAGAGGATAACGTGGGAGGGGAGAAATACCGTGGGCCAACGGGGGATCGGGAAACCCAGAACCCTCTGTGGGAAGAACCAAACACAGGGGGGAAAGGGGGAGATGGCAGTGGCCAATATGATATTGCTGGCCGTGGAACCGGCCATAACGCACCGCAACAAACAGCTATATTACAGTAACATTAATTCTGTAGGATTTTAGAGTCCAAATAAAATGCAAATTTGTCTGTCACTAGTGTCTGTTTTCTCTTTCCAGTGTGTGTTGGTTAGGTTCATCGCTTTGATATCCATATTGTCAAAGCCCCTGCCTTTGTACTGAAGCATACCTTAAACTACTGCCTGAAGGTATCCTTCTATACTGTTGGGTTGTTTTTTTTATAAAATAAATCTATAATGTTCCATTGGAAAATCTCCCCTCCTTCACCACAGCACTTGTCTTCATATCTATGATAAAAATGAACAGTGGCCCTTTCACCCAGAAACACTATTTCAGTTATTTATAGATTGTATTAACTACATGTCTTTAAAACTGTAAAATCCAGCCCTGCTCTTTTATCTGAAGTTGAGTCATTCTAGCAAGTCCTTTGTATTAAGCTGGTAAATTTTGGGCCAGTGTAAGTAACCTCCTAATTTTTTAATTTAGTGGTAAATCTATAACAAGGGCCTTGTAACCAACAAGATAAAGTCTCTAATTAGATTAGTTTGCAATTTCTAAGTGCCTGTTTAGAGGGCCAAGTTAGCTAGTTTTGTTCTTGATGAGATAGGATCTCTTGGTCATTTGCTTCATTTAAGTGATTTCTTAAATTTGACGTAAATCTTGTTCTGGATTTTAAAAGTAGATGGAGAAAATGTATATGTATTCCGTAGCTCAGCCCTGCAGGCAGCTGGAGCTGCCATTGCTTGGCAGAACATTTAAATTTGTGTGGAAAGGAGTTGGGGGCTGCTGTGCTGTCACTTGTTTAACCCAGGCAGCCTCCTCTGGCTCCTCACTTCTGTGTGGGTCCCTTTCCCTTTTCCAGCCTCTATGACCGAGGCTTCACGTGCTTCAGCATTCCTGAGGCAGCAGGTCCTGATTCAGGCCATGCATATGTGGGGCTGCTCCAGTGTCCCTTTGTTGCTGTTGTGCCCAGGACGGTGAGAAACGACACGACCAAAATCCAGAGAAAATGGCTTATTTAATTAATTATAAATCGGTTTTTATAAGTTGATTTGCCAGCATGGCGGAAGGTTATTGGACCTCTGACCAACCACCCATTAGGGTGATTGGTCAGTCCACACAACACCCATTTCAAAATATTTCTTTCAGGATATCATAACAATCCTTTGGAAAAACAGCAGGTGTAGAAATAGAGAAATAGTTTTCAAAATCCCTTAACAGTATTTTGCATAGTTTCTGTGAGAAACATAAAGTTCTCACAGAATGCAGCAGAAAGCTGAAAATTTCCTCTGCTAAAGCTTTTCAGTGTCCACATCCCTTGTGTGGGATGTTTTGTGTGTGCTGGGCCCCAGGGACTCCGTGAGGCTGTGCTGGGCACGTGCTGCTTGTAGTGGGAGACCAGTGAAGGCAGGGCGGGAGGGGAGCAGCCTGACACTCTTCCATGGCTGCCAGCAGTCTGTTCTGCTCTCCTGCAGGAGTGGGCTCACCTGCTGGGGTGGTTTCACAATTTAACCCATTTTCAGGCATCCCCCATTGTGTAGCTCTTAGTCACACAAGCAGAAATGGGAAAAACCTCACCTTCTTATTGCTCTGGGCTTTTTTTCGCTCCTGTGGTATTTTTAGATTTGAGAAGCCCCTGGAGGGGGTAGGACAGCAGGAAAAAGGGGCAGGCAGTGGCCATGGCTGTGCCCACCTGCAGCCAGGCCAGGCCCACTTCTGCCCTTGGAAAGGAGAATATCCCCTTTCTGGGAAGTCACTTCCCAGTAAAGGCCCCTAAAGCTTCCTATCCTCACCCTCCTGTTAAAAGAGCGACTAAATTAATTCAGTGAGGGTGACTAAAAGAGCCAAGAGCAGTTCTCCAAGCACTGTTTTTGGCAACTCTGCCCCTGAGGAGAGCTATGCCATGGCTAATCCCCAGGGTTCTTCTCCCACCCACCTTCCCGGGTTTAGGAGGGGAGCCAAAGCCGGATCCTTGGGATGTGACACTACTCTGAAATTCCAATTGCTATGGTTGCCCAGGTCTGTTTGTCAGCATTATTCAGCACTGCTTAATCCCCTTTTGTGTCCACTCTGGAAGGACAGCTGGGATTGTGCAAGTTGGTTCATGCTGTACTCACAGCCCTGGGGAGAAGGAAGGTGAAACCACACATGGAAAGGTGTTGGCTGTGGGGATGTGTGTGCCTATGTGCTTTGCCTTCATGAGGTGTTCATGTATTATTAAGAAGAATATATCTGACTGATACTAGCAACTTAAGTAAAGCAAGTAAATTAGTGGCAGAGTCTGAAAAATCTCTGCTGACACGCAGGCTTTAACCCAGGCGGTTGTGCCGAAAGATCCAGAAAAGGCTTAATGACAGGAGATAATGCTGCTGTGTCAGCACACATTTTCAGCCCTGGCTGTGAATTTCCTGGCTTTTGTGTACTTGAGTTAAACCCTGATGTTAGTAGCCCATCACCCCTTCCAAATAAGTACCCTCAAACAAAGAGAGAATCAAATCCCAGCAGTTTGCTACGTAGTTAGGGAGACTGATGGCTACTAACATGGTCAGAGCCATGAACCTGATGAACACTGAGAGCAATGTTACAGTCCATGAGCGACCTATTACACCTGCAGTAGTTTGGGTCAGTATGGACATTCCTGGCCAGAAATTCCCAGAAAAATATATTTAGTTCATGGATCAATATCTAGAGCTAACAAGTCCTTGGGAGTCAGAGATGCAGCCACCGGTAATCTTTGTGCTGTTGCTGATAGTGAAACATGTGCATGCTAAAAAAAAAAATCTTTCTTAAGCAATTGTTTGATTATACTTTTAATGAATGCACACTGCAACCAAACACTTTCATGATGACAGTATAATCTAATTACTGTAGCAATTTATCTATGGCTTTTTAATATTTTGCTGTTTAGTCCTTGCACCCTGCAAGTTCCCAGGCAGGGGCGTGTGCTGCAATAATCCCTGTTATGTCCTAAGCACTGGAAATGCCACATGAGCTCCTGGGAGCACGGTAACGGTGGCACCCAGGGCATTCGCTGTCTAAAACATGATCGTTCTGACAGCACCAAAATAAGAAGACAGATACTGGAAAGAATAACAAAGATACCTAGCAACATTTCAGTGACAGCAGGATTTGATTTTGAGACTCACATTCTGTGCTGGAATCCATTAGGTTCTGATCCCCAGGTGTCCTACTCCCTCAATTTCCTCTAATAAGAAACATTCAAGAGAAAGGAAAAGGAAATCTCTCTCTTGAACCTGAAGCTGTAACTGGTGTGTGAGTGAATCTATCTAATCCAGCAAAGCAGGGACGGGGTTTATCTTTGGTCTCAGCCAAGCCCTTCTCAGTGTCTGCAGTGAGGAAGTGTACGGAAGTGTAATGTTCTTGGTAATCCATGCTATGGGCATACCTTGGGGTAGCAATGCATTGAGTGTGGTGTGTTCACACTGTTGGCAGCCTGTCTGTGCTCAGCCATCCTGCCGGCCCCTTCACTGGGACTGGTGTGTCCACCCCAAGTGACCACTGTTAAGGTTTAGCGTGGTTGGAAGCATGGCCTTGAGTATCATCGGTTCTCCTGACCGAATAAACTGGAGATACGAAATACTAGAGGTGTTTCGTGCCAGGTGGGTTGTCTGGATTTGTGTGATAGTTGCTAGAGAGAAATGCACACTCCAGATGTGGCATTAAAAATAGGTCAGATGACTCATGCCCTTAAGCTTCACCATGAGCTCTGCAAAGATGAGATGCGTAGTTCAGATTGTAGTTACTTGAAGAGGGTATGACTTGTACTTGGCTTAGATGAATATGGGTTTGGACTTGTGCTTAAAACAAGTCTTAGCAGAGGTGGTGCTTTCACTGAAGAACAAATGTTATTTCCACTTTTCTACTACCTGTGGAAAAGCTGCATGCTCAGTTTGTCTGGAAAATTAACACCTTTTTTTTTTTTTTTTTTTTTGCTTGTTTTGGATGCTGTACTGTGGCAAAGTTCAGAGGTACCATTCTGCATTCTTTTGGCACTGGAAATTTGCCCAGGTGTGTTTACCTTTTTCCTATTCTTGCAGCAAGCATGCCCATGGGCACGTACAACCACCTATTTGCCCTCTCCCTTGGAACTGTCATGGTGCCCTTGCTACGAAATGGTTTTGTGGGAAATGGTCTGTAGGAATAAGAGTGGGGTCGTCTATCTGTTTTAAGTCATGGGTTCTGTGAGCGTGTTTGATTTGCAGAGCTGATTTCTAAAAAGACCTGATGACTCTGGTTGCATACTGCCTACCATTATGAGTGATGCTTGCAGTCCACTGTGAGGAATACAGTGCAGGGCCTGTGAAATTACAGCTTACCTAATGCTTCTGCCTTTGTTTAGTAGGGTTTGAATGGTGTGGTTAATAGCTATGCTATGGTGATTGGAGATCTGAGGAGGAGATCTGTCCACAACTCAATTCTTCTTTTAAACCATCTTTGCCCCCTGTATCGAGATTGCTGAACAGAGCCTTTGGTCCTACTTCTCTCCTCCATCTTCAGTGAAGAATTTTGCTTTACACCGTTGAACCCAGTATGGGTTCAGGTAAAACCAATTGTGCACCAGACCTAGCGAAGATAAAGTGACTGCCACACTTAAATACTTAAAATGCTTCTTAAAAGCTCCTTTTCTATGAAAAGCAGCTTTGTGTGTACACAGCTGACTTTGGAAGCTGGTGTTTTACAAGTGTCCTGTGCTCCTCATTCAGATGGATAGTGTGAAGAGGGACTGATGGGGCTGACCCAGATGTTCAGAGGCTGGTGCAGCTCCTGCAAGGTTTTGGTCTGGAAACCTTCAGCTGCATTTCACCCAAGGAGTTGAAAAGTCCTTAAACAACCAGCACGGTTGGCTGGGAAGAAGGAAATGGAGCATCTTCCTCACCTCTTCTTTTTATGAAAGTGGTACAACCCCAAACTTCAGTGAGTCAGTCACCTTCTACTTATTTTTCTCCAGTGAGCCTCTAACTTCTGTGTCATATGGACAGTATAAATACTGCATGTAGCTGCCATGTAAACATACAGATCTTGTTTTCAATAAAACCAGAATACACTAAATCAGAAAGTGAGGTTTATTCCACATTACTCTGATATGCTGGTTTATGCTGAAAACACAATTTGGCCCATTCTTTCCTTGAGTTTTTAAAGAAGTGGAATATCTATTACTTTTCACCTCTGTAGTACTTCAAATACTGCAAATAAGTATAACAGCTAAAATAAGGAGGATACTTTGTCAGTGATTTGTTGGCATACGAGAGTTATTTTTTACAGAAAAGAAAGCGGAGAAGTTGGGTGAAGCTCTGCCTTTGAAGATTTCACACAGAGTTGTGGTTTTCACTCTTGGCCTCTGTATGGCTTATTGTCCTTCTCAGGGTGGTGGTGGTAAACATAGGCTTTTCTGATTGCTCCAAGCAATGGCTGGTAGCCTGCCTGCGAGCCAGCTCTGAGCTCTGCAGAGCAGGGATTGCGGCATCTAAATAGGCAAGTAAATAAAAGTAATTTTAAAAAAAGGGACAGCAAAATAAAATGAAATTTTAAAAAGGACGTGGGAGGAGGCAGGAATGAAGATGCTCTTTTCTCAGTTTCTCCTTCTCCACAAGGTTCCTTTGGATTGTGAAACCTGATGAAAAGGATGATATGGGAATGTTGTAGTGGTCCACAGTGCTGCACTTGTGCATTGGGCCACAGGTACTGGAGAGCATCTCACTGACAGACATGGAGAAAATTGTAGCTTCTCATAACTCCATAGGCTGCTTGGAAAAATGCACCATTTAATGGATATAATATTACAGAGCCTTAAGGGTGAGCCATGGTATGTTGTTCAATAGCTGAATTCTGTCAGACAGATACAAGTCTTCATTTTGGAGAGCAATGCTTTCAGGCCATGCAGAGAAACATCCAATAAAGGTTTTAATCTGTAGGAAGCTGAATTTCCTCTGTGTTGTGTGAGACCTAGGTGCCACTTAAATATCATGTATCTGTCAAAATACTTCATAGGTGAATTGAAGTAGCATCTTGGCTTCATGGTGACCCCCTGTTTTGGTGACAGTTTCCTCCCTGGGAACATCACAAGGAGCAGAGGTGTCAAGTGTCTTTGTTTCACTTGGTCAGCCACTTGCCTTTCAGTAGCAGCTTTTTTCCCAGGCCTCTATGCTAAATCAAGAAAAAACAATCCATCTTCAGCTGGCATCCCACAGGCTGGCCTCATACAAGCGATGCAGAGCCTGTGTGCTATAGGAATTGTAGAGAAGATGTTGGAAAGGACCTCAAGGATCATCTGGTCCAGCCTTTCTTGGCAAAAGCATGGTCTAGACAATATTCCCAGCACTGTGTCCAGCCAAATCCTAAACACATCCGATGCTGGAGCATCCACCGCTTCCCTGATGAGATTATTCCAATGACTGGTTGTTCTCATTGTGAAAAATTTTTGTCTTGTGACCAGCTGAAATCTCCCCAGAAGTGACTTGTACCCATTGCCCTTCATTTTTCCCTGTGACAGGAGCGGAACCTCCTGGGGCAGGAAGGTCTCCCATAGCTGGGGACAGCGAGGTGATGAGGTGTTTGAGCAGTTGGGTGTTGAACTGGAGTTTGCTCAGCAGAGGAGGCTTGGAGCCAGCAGCTTGCCATGTGCACAGACCTCTGCCGGCACAGGACAGCTCTCCTGGGCCGTCACAGCCGCTCCAGGCACGCGTCTGCTCTTGCCTCCATGTTGGGACAAAGCCACAAGTTGCTCATCTACTTGGAAAGGGTCTGCAGGATGCTTTGAAACCAGTCATGAGAGTTTAATTTTGGGGAAAACCAGGATGTGAGGGAAGAGATGGCTGTGAACAGGGGCAGTGGGGTGGGAGTGGGAAGCAGACCAGCCTGTCTGCCTGGCCCTGGTTGGGGTTCGAGTGGGCTGTGAGTGGTGTGATGCTTGTTGGGAGGATTAGAGCAGTAAGAGCTTCAGTATCTCTGAAACAAGAAAAGAGTCTGGTGTATTGTGCTCACGTTCCTGAATGAAACTGTTTTACAGTGGTTCTGGTAAAAGGTTTTAGGGCCAAAGAGAAAATGGGAATGTTTCAATTCTCTTTATAAGGATAGTCTATTTGCATTAATTCCTTTATGTTACATTGAAGGGAATGTCCCAGCAAAATGTCATCTGAAAGGATTATTTTAGAGTTTAAATGCGTCTTGTCAATCCCTTCTTTCTTCCCTTCACCTCCAAGAAGAGCAGGGAAGTATATGCTAAAATAAATTTTGGCTTCCTAGCTATATAGGGGCGTAAGAGTAAAAATAATTTTGGAAGAACTTAAAGCTTACAGAATGGAAAACATTTGCTTCTGCAGTTCATTGCAGCTGAAGAAATTTGTTATATTTACTTCCCGCTTTTCAGTTTTGGTGCAAAGTGCACAGGTTTACAGCCTGAAAAAGGATAAAAGCTTGGCTTGCATGGCTGTTCTTATTACATAGTCTTGTCCAGCTCTCACTTCTCTCCTTGTTTGCAACCTTTGTGAAGTTGTTTTTATTGAGATTTGATGAATGTAAATTTTGCAAAACAGTGATGAATTGAAAGTGAGTAATAATTTAGCACTTGATTTTGAGTAGTACTCTTGGCACAGTGAAATTAGACTTTTATTGCATTCTAATTTTAATGTATTTTAAAAAGAAAGGAAGATAATTGACTGTTTCTCACTGAATTTTATAAATGGATTTGTAACTCTTAGTGGTTCCAAAAAGAAATAAACTTGAATGATGCATGAGAGGATGTGGTCTATGACTTTTGGCACAAAATAAGCAATGCTCCAAGATGTACTTTATACAGATACTGCAGTGTGGACAAAACTTTGCCATAGGCCATTCCTAATTTCTTATCCTCTTGTTAACATACCGTGTTCTTGTTGTGATTGCTTATGAAGAGATAGAACAGTCAAGAATATTAGTATTTTCTGCTGTGACTTAGCAGGTAGGCTTGGTGGGGATTGAATACCACCTGTCCTGCTTTGTAAACCTAACGCTGTAGTTTGGGAGTTGTCTGTTCATAGGCAACTGGCTTTCCATTTTCTCTGGGTACTGATCTTGCAAAGTTGATTGTTGGTTTTGCTACAGCCCTCCTTTGCTATATGCAGTAATTACGGACTGAGGCCTTGCTTGTATAGCACGTTTGGTTCCTAAAAATATTTTAAGCTTGTTTTTTTATTGATGTTCACCTCTGAGACCTTTTGATCCTACAGTGGAGATGCAGCAGGAGCCAATGGCGGTTCCGATGAGAGAAGCGATAGCAGAGAACCCTTGCAGCAGTGATAGCGCAGAACTTTTGCAATGGTGATAGGACAGAACCCTTACAGTGGTGATACACAGAACTTTTGCAGCAGTGATAGCACAGAACTCTGGCAGTATTAAGATTGTAGGGTCCTTCAGAGGTGAAGCTTCTGTCCTCCCTAAAAAGGTGTCTTGGTAGGTAAGTATAAGTATCCTGTTCTGAGACAAATGAAATGTATACTTTCCTCTCTGTGTCCATGGTCATAGAAGGTTTTCCTTGTGGGAAACTACCTGAGATTTTACATCTGGTTCTGTCATTCAGATAAGGTGTCTCATGCAGCATAGACCAGGCCTTTACATTGCCAAGATAGACAATTTTGTATCTATAAGAGAGCTGACAGAACAGTTGCTTTTGGTAATTTCTTTTCTGAAAAGTGTTGTCTTCTGATGCAATACAGCATAATTTTCTCCCCAAAATATGGACATCAGCACATACATAAATGCATTTTTTACCAGAAGAGAGATGAGAATACTGATGATGTCGAAAAGATAGCATGCAGTTCATTCACTTGTGAAGTTTAGGAAATCTTTCCTCAGCAGGAGAAAAAAAGAGTAAAACTGTAGCTTGGAAAGCCTGAAAACCACACAGACATGCTTCTTGTCCAGCAGAGCCACCTTGCCTAACCACAAGGCCAAGATTACTCAGCTCCTCAGTCAGATCTGTGCAGAGTGGTGCTGGGATCCATAAATCAAGGTTATTCAGTATCACAGTTGTTAAACTCCATTTGCCTTTCATTCTGCACTTATCAGAGAGATCCATGGAGAACCGAGTAAACAAAGAAAATTCTTTAATTTTAGGAGAGATTATTCTCAAAAAAAAATTGAATTCAGAGGAAACTGTGCAAAGTACATGTTTGTTTCCAAGGGAAACAGTAATGAGAAAGAGTTAGGTCACTGTGGAAAAAAAAAAACAACCCATAAAAAATCTTTTTTAGCAAGGACATGGAAACAGAGCTTATCTTTTTGGACAGCTTTGCCTGATAGATAAGGCCCTGGACTGGAAGCGGGTTCAAATCTCAGCTCTGCTGGAGAATTTTTGTCAATTTAGACCTCTCAGTTTGTGCCCTTGTAATTTCTTTTTGCAAAGAGAAAACAGTAGTTTATCCTCTGAAAACTGTTCAGAGTAGAGATGAGGGCCTTGGCTGGTCCCTTGGTGTGGTGGAGGTGCAGGTCCCCACCTGTGCAGGGACTTGGGGCCTGAGGGTTGAGCGTGACAGGTTGTCCTGCTCACTTGTATGTCCTGACTGGGATACTTTCACCCCCTCTTAGCAGACAAGTTGTTACCAATCATCAGCAGTGCTCTCAGAGACCTTATACGTTGTAAAATGTACCTCCCTTTTTCACCCCCAGCTTCAGAGAAACCAAGTGACTGTATTGGTCACGTCAGTACCTTTGAGCCAAGGCCCAAATGCTGGTTAATTAAGCCTTGTAGCAGGCTTTTAGAGTGTCTAAGCATTATCCCAGCTTTGCTGGTGGTGAATGGAGCATGGAAAGGTTAACTGGTGTGCTCGGGATTATACAGCCCTATGAACCACCCCAAACCTACTTGCTTTGTATTCCTTCCTCTGTCTGAGGGTGAGGATTAATGTATTTCATGCTACCAAACCCAACCTATAAGGGCTAGGTCAGTGTTAGAATAAGGGTTATCAAAGAGCTGGAGAATCGGAAGAGATATAGAGATCTTACTTTCTGAATTGTGAGTCTTCAAGACGACAGAAAATGAAGTCCTGTGTTGCTTGGTGTTACAAAACCTAAACTTGCTAACCCAATGCTGAGCCAAACCTTAAATAATGGGTAGCAATGCTTGTTTCTCAGTTCTCAGTATAATGTTGCAGTCTTTTGTTTCCTCTTTTTCTGGTATGCAGAGTTTTCTGTAAGCTGCAGAATTGCTATGCTGTTGCTGACAGTGTCATGAGATGTAGTGGAGAACATGTTAGAAATGGGCCAGGCACACGCTGGTGGGCTGAACTCATTACCACAATTGTAAACTGTGAGAGGATAAAAACAATTGAATGAGAGTGTCTTAAGTTTTTATAAAGCAGATTTAAATTCAGCATCTAATGAGTTTTCACAAGGAGCGAGCCCAAATGGAACACCTCAAAGCCTTAAGTTAAATCAAAATCTAAGACTCACATTTCAGTGTCCTACTGGGGAAAAACAGATTCCGTGTATTTTCTGTAACGTAAAAATTAACTACAAAACCCAGTTCTGCTTCCCTACCCCCAAGCCTTCCAGGCCTACTGTAAATCTCTGAAAGAAGCAGCGAACTATAGTCAGTCTGTTGGGAAAAAAAACTACAAACCTAAATCACCGAACAATTGCTAGAAAAATAAACTTCCGTTCTGGATATCTTTAAGGTAGTTGTTGGGTCCAATGGTATTTCTAGCATCAGAAGCACATGCCACAGGGTTATCCTTGACCCTACTGCCTCACATTCCCTTCATGCATCTCTGCTTAACAAGCTGGAAACCTTTAAATGGTGCCCATATTCCTCCTGGAATTTTAGCTGCTGGTAAATTAAAGTTAAGCAGAGACTTCGTGAACCTTCTGTTTAAGTATCTTTTAATTTTCTAGTGGTGGTGCTAGACTGTTGATGGTTACATTTTGTTCATGCAATTTTTTAAAGTGTAATCATTATTTAATTAGTTTCTAAGTGAGAGAAGTAGTTGAAATCTGTCTGTTCTGAAGAGAAGAATGTTGTGCATCAGTGAAAACTGACAAAAATAATGTAGTTCCACTTAAGAGCCTGTTAACTCCTTGGTTAACCAGCATGGTCCCAAACAAAATGTGACCTATTGGCCACAGCTTTTGGTATCACCATAGTATGGGAAAAAAAAAAATTCATACTGAGCCTTGTTCAAAAGCCAGTGGTTAAGTAGCAGGCGACTTCAAAATGCAGTTACTCCCTACATAAAAAATGTACAGTAGAAAATAGCAGCTTAACCATGTGGAGAAATAAAGCCAGAAGAGCGAGTGTGTTTTCAGTAGCAATTTAGTGCATGATTGATCTTACTGATAGCAGTACTGTAGTGTTCATAGCTGAGTAAGCCCACCAGCAACAACTCGCTTGTAATGTGTGTGTGTTGGAAAAATGCAAAGAAAATAAAATAAGTTTTAAGTAAAATCTACATTTGTATTAGAAAATCAATATGTTAGAGTTAATTCCCTTTCCAAAACTCCTCTGTTTATGTGTTTATTTTGCTATTTCCTCTGACTCTCTTCTGTGTCTGTCTTGATATGTCTAGCACATCTAGGTTTTTTTAAATCAACACCTGAAAGACAAAAACAATGTTGCCAGAGGCACTTGACTTTGCCCCTGTGTGTTTCTTATTAAATTTTTATTAAATTCCCTGCAATGCATCCTACCCTCTCACCCCTCCATCTCTCTGATAAGACAGTTGATAAAGTCATGCAGCGTGAATGTCCCAAAGGAATTGTCCACTGCCTGAGTTACACAGACAAGAAACCATTCAGAGGGGCAAAGCATGGAGTGGCATGAAAGACTGGTCCCCCCTCTGAGGACCTGGTGGCTCTGCAGCAGGGCCAGCTCTGAAGGGCAGCGTTGGTTTGAGATTGTGCAGTTGTGCGACGTGGGCTGCGTACTCAGGGCATGGTTTTGCTCTAGTCATACTTTGTGGTTGAGTTATGACTTGGGTGTTAGTGAGCAAAAGCTTATTCTTCCTGATGATGTGAAGAGAAGCTTGTGAGCTGAAGACTTCTACCATGTGGAAATCTGAATATGAAAGTTGTCAAAACCAGCTGGCAGCGGGTGAGAAAGATTTCCCTTTTCACCCTGACCACTCTTAAGCAATTTCACATGTGTCTGAACAGCCAAGGTGATTGTAAGAGTGGTGTTCAGAAAGGCTCTGGCACAGGTGGGGAGTCTTGATGTGTGTCTTTTCTTCTGCAGCTCTCCCTTCAGTGTTTCCTTTTGTAATGAGGGTGCTCAGAGCAACAGGCATGCTTCAGTGCTGTAAAACCAGCATCTTTATACTGGTTTATCCTTTTTCCAGTGCACAGCTTTTTTTCCCATCCAAAACAAAGCAGTGGTTCTTACCTTCCTTTCCGTCCCTTGCAAAGAGTCAATTTGAAAACCGTTCTGGTAATAGCGCTGAGTCCTGCATTGAGGCAGCAGTGATCCACTGTCGTGGCCAGCAGTGGCCCTTTCCCTCAAGCGCCTTGTGCTGCTCTGGCAGTTCTGTGCTCCTTGTCTACTGACCTTCAGAAATAAGACCACTGAGCTAAATTTCAGGTCCTAGCTGTTGGCACCTGTGTTCACAAACCTGAACATGGTCTGGCAGGTTGGTGTCTACAAAACCTGGCTTCCCAAGAACAGAAAATGTTTACGTTATTGAATGGAAGATATTCTTGAGCCTGATCCTTATTTGTAGGTCCAAAAAATTAAAATGCTGGAATATTAATGACAATATCTTGGAACACAGAATAGACCCAGTGTTATCGAGACCCAGATAGCTTTGAAACAGCCTTCTGAATTTTCCCCATTTGGTTATATCTGTATACTGTTTTTCTTCTAAGCTTTAGTTTTGATCTGTTTTGTGTCAGGACTGGGTTGTTGTTTGGTTTTTTTTTTGAATGACTGCAGTAGTTATGCCAGGATTTCTACATTAATAATAATGCTTCAGTGTTTGTATAAGGGCCTGATACATTTCAGTTCCACTTGGGAAGATGCTGGTATCTAGCTTTTGAGCATATATTAAACCATCATTGTGGGTCAAAAATTGTTGTTATACTCTGTTCACAAAGTGCCTTAAGGTTTGTGTGCTCTGAACTGATAGATAAAATGACTGATTGTGTTCTGAGTAAATTCAGGCTTTCTGTCTTAGTGCTGTTCCTTTGAGGAATGGATGTTGCATGTTGGATTTTGCATGCATGGTGTGTGAAGTTAATCTTGTTTCATAAGAACTCACTCCACGGCCATTTGTTGTGAGGTGTTACCTTGTGGCCTGGGAACAGCAGGTTGTTGCAGCTTAGTTAGGCCAGTGGCAGCAGTTCTCCAAGACTGTGCTCTCAGGTCGAAAGTCCATGGTTTGCACAATGGGCTTTAGACTGTTTTCAGTTCCTTTTGTGTTGTTTCCTCTCCTTTTTACTCATTCCTGACTGCCACATCATTTTTGTGCTGGGAAGAAGAAAGGGAGTTACATCCTTTGGGAGGTATCTTTCTGCCTGTAAAGAAGCAGCTTTCAGTATTTGTTTCCTGCTGCTATATACTTCCATCACTAGATCAGCTTCTGTTTTGCTTATACAGTCTCTGCTTTCAGATGTGCCAAACAGGGCAGTGAACTGTACAGACTATTATGGGACATGCTTATCTATGCCTGTTCTGGTATGTAAAGCAAGCTTAAAGCTGCAGCATCTGACCTATGGCCTGGGTGAGTGGTGACTGTGTGCCACTGGCATGTCACAACAGTAAGGTGCTCTGGTGAGTGCTACTTCCATCAGTAATTTCTTCCAGTATCTGTTTACAAGATATGCTGAGTGAGATCTGTGTATAAAGGTGTGTAACATCTCTGAGCTTTATAAAGTACCTGCTGTTAAAGAGGAGTTTGTAGTGCTCTGAATTAGTCTTCTGAAACCTTAATACCTCATCCAGGTTGGGTGACCAACCTCCTGTTCTACACAGTGAAGAGAGCAGCTCCAGGGGCTCGTGTTGCCCTCCTCAGGTTGGTATTCACATGGTTTACATCCATGCCACTGCAGCGATGGACAGATGGAATAAACTGGGTTTTGAGGAAACCCATCTCTTTCTCTTGACTCAGAGAGTCTGTATAGCTGACTTACAGTGCCCGGCTTTCAGGTGTCTGAAGTTAGGTGTCAGGAGACCCATCCTAAATGTTTCGCTCCAGCTGTGGATCCTGAATGAAGGTTGAGAACTTTCCTTAACAACCTTGTCTCTTATCAGATTATTTTCATGTATAAGCTGTGGATATTGTGGCTGTAATTGTGTCTTATTTTGAGGCAATTTTAAGTACCTTCCTCTTGCCTAGGCTAGTTAAATCTGCATGTGTTTACCCTGTTCAGTGGAGCTTTTCTTAGAGAAGCACATCTAGAACGTGTGGAGCTTCTCAGAAAGCGAACAGAAGGAGATTTCTGAAACGTCTGTTGTGAAGGAAAAGGAGCATTTTCTGTGAAGAATGTAGCAAGAATTAACAGACATAAAGCAAATTACCATCTGAAATGTTGAGCTTTTGGGAGGTTTCAAAAGACCAAAGGAGATCATGGAAAACACATTCTGCTAATGTAGGACACAGCTTAGTCCATGAAAGTTACTAGTTTTTGGAAACTTTTTGTAATTGTGTCAAACTCCTTACTAAACCATCTGGACTTTTTTCCTTTCTTTGCTCAGTTAGTATGTGTAGCCTCTTTTATTTGGCGTGAATAGTATGGGGGCTGAAACAAAAGACTCCAGAGAAGGCTGAGGAGACCTTTTCCAAAGATGAATTTTATTAAGAGATCATGTGAGACAGAGTTTTGCCTCACTTCAGGATTTTGCAGAATCTCAAGGAGCTGATGTGGCAAGTAGTGAAGGAGCAAGGAACAGTCACGCTAAATTGGGTGCAGGTGCAAGGAGATGGCTGAACTTTGCCCAGAGTCATTCAGTGAGTCAGTGTGTATGTGCCTGCCTCCTAGCAGCACAAAATAACTTTAGAAACTGGATTATCTAATCAAGATAACAAGGCATTTGAGGAAGGATTTTTCCCATCTGGATCATTTTATTGGATCAACTAAATTGTATGACTTCGTTAGCTGTAATCTGCCTTGACTGAAAGCTACAGCTTGTGGAAGAAGATGGAAAAGGTGGCCTGGAGTGAGCCACACCAAATTGCAAAATTCAAATCTGGATCTCTTGCTCCCCTGAAATTACAGTAGTTGGGCACATGTCCGATCGAGGTCTTTGGCTTATTTGGAAGTGTGTCTTTCTTTTTCCTTCTGTGTTGTTCACTTGCTTGAGATTCATCTTGCTTTGAAATAGCTGGTCTCTCTCCTGCAGTTGTCAAATGTCAGGGTAAGAATACTGTAGGGGAGTTGTTGTGTCTTGAGCTTAGATGGATCAAAGATGTGTATGTATGTGAGTGTATGTGGAGGTTGCACATCACATGGTATGGGAAGAGGTACCACTTGGGGATGAGACAGGCACCAGGTATCAACATGTCCGAATATATATTGACAAATGCATTTGATGTGCCTGTCAGAATAGAGCTTTCTCCCTGAGATAGAGGGCAGCTGTCTGCTGCTGACTAGAGAGGTGTTTTTGAGCGAATAAATCTTTGTCATCTTTCCATCTGCTAATGTGGATATGCTAAATCAGTGGAAAGAAGTAGGAGGGAGGTGCAGGAGCCTACCTGCCAGTTGACAGTGTTTTGCCCAGTTCCTTTTCTCTCCAAAAAGCTGCCATCAGAACTGATTTTCTTACCAATTCTAAAAAGTTGTTTAAGTACCCAGAAAGGAAAGAGTTATATTCCTAGACACTGAGTCAAAATATGATCTGTGTAGAATATTTTTGTAGTAATAAACCTAGTGTGGTCCTAGCCACCAATGGAAAGGCAGACACACTTGCCAAGGAAGCTTTCCCTTGTTTGTCCTGTGGTTTGTGGTCTGCTAATTAGGTCAGTTGATGTACTTGAACTATACAGAGATGCATTTAAGTGCATGCTTACAAAAGAAGGCATGGCCATCTCCCTGCAAAAAGATGGCAGTTCTGAACAAAAGTATTGTTCTTTCTTGATCCCTGGTTTCATTTTTACCAGGCAACCTGATGCCTGCTGGTTCTCTTTGTAGAAACCTGTGTTACTTTCAATAAATGCCAGAAGTCTGGTGTAGAAAACTGGAAATTAAGATATTCACAAGTTTGCAACTGTTTGTGATTGGAATGTGGGTTGTTGCTTTCAGTCAGAGAGAGACTGGATATTTAATTTATAAGGATGATTCCAATTAAAATGCTTATTGTTTTGCTTTTCCTTTTATATGGGAAAATGCAGAGCCTGTTCTGTAAAAGTTCCCCATGGCTACTTTAGCACAAATACATAGTTTTTCCTTCTTCATAACTCTTCACCACTGATAATAAATTGCTGGATCACCAGTGTCTGACTCTACCTGCAATTAAGAATTTATCTGCATTATTCTGGAACTTCCTCTTTTTCCCTGAGGTTTAAACTGGCCATGGCTTTATCAGATTAGATGGAAAAAGAAAACTTAGACTCATTACGTAGGTCTAAGTTGAGGACCAGGGGCTATGATCTGACTGCATTCCCTCATTCATTTTTTACCCCACAAATAGTGATGCATTCTTGCCAACAGGCAAATTTAATTCCTTGGCGGTCCACGAAGTTCCTTCCTCCCACTGTGGGTTGTTCAAAAAGTAACCTGCTATTAATGTTCATGCTATTAAAGATGTTCATGTTATATGGTCCTTCACTGTGTTCCTTATTTTGCAGGATCTCTAAGGACCAGCATTGTCTGATTTGGGATCCATTGCTTAAAATAGCTAGTCCTTCCAGAGCTGCGAAAGAGGAAATGTGCTGTGCCCAGTGGCTGGGGTTTGTAGGGTTTGACAGTACTTTCCTGTCAGTGCAAATGTTTGAAAGTTCCGTTTGTGCATATCTTACTATTCAAATCCATCTATTATTCTTAAAAACATATAAAGAATTTTTCTTATGCTAATTAAAAGCATATTACATGGTCTTTAGACCAAGACAACTGATGTAAGGTTTTTTGAAACTGAGTATTTTAGAAATCATTTTCAGCTGTTTTTAGGAAAGAAAATGGGTAAAAAGGAACTATTCTTTTTTGTTTTGGTTTTTTTTTCTCATCTCATGATTTTGACTATAGATACTTTAGAGGCTTTTTAAAGAAAAAAATCTAGTTCTGTCTTGTTGCAAAAGATTCGTCTATTGTAATCACTAGGCAGACATTTGTACAGCAAAGGTGTTAAACCATGAAATAATCGGTTTGGAGATGCTGGAAAGCAATTTGTCTTCTACATCTTCTAGAAAGCAAACACAGTAGTAAAGGTTGTTTCATGCCTCCTAACTTGTTTTTGTGGTCATGAATTTAACCATAATTCTTTATTTTCTCTTGTTACCTTGAAGATGGATTTTAATGAACCACTTCGATACTTTTAAAAAACCCACCAAATTTTGTAGTATTGGCAGTAGATTGCAGGTAGACCGTTAAATAGAAATGTGTAACAATTTTTTTGCTTTTTGGCTTATCCGGTTTTCTGATTCCAGTGGTGCCAAATGCCAGAGTTTAGAATTCTTGTCACTGCTTAGCCTTTGGTGAATTTGCATTTATACTTAAACTGTGCTGTATGTATTGTTTCAAATTAATTTCTGGTACACACATTTTTCTAGGCCATCCATTTGAGTCTCTTCAGGCTCTCTGAGAGTTCAGCCCTGAGTGAAGTGACCGTGACAAAATCCATCCTCTGGGATTGGGGGTGGGAAGGAATTGGACTCCTTATGCAATGAAAGGGAATTCGGTGAGAGATTCTGATTTCTCTCCAAAGAGTTCGTTACATTTCCTAGCAAAGGCCAGATACTTATTACTAAAAACTGTTAATTGGATTGGATATGCTTGCAAACAATCATGGGGATAATAACAAAGAGCTGTCGGAGAGGATGGACAATGCGTTGTTCTGAGTTTCAGGATAAATGACAGTCCTGTGCTCATTATGAACTGATGGGGTGTTTCTCCACGATTAAGGTTGCAACTACTTTCCCATTGTATTTTGTGTCATCAGGTTATTTGTTTTGTTGTATGAGAAAACTCAGATTCAAAGATGTCTTTTGTGAGTTAACTTTATTTTTAACAAAGCTTTTTTTGTGTGTTTCCAGTGCTAATTGAAGTCCATCAGTGGCTATATGATTTAATGGCCTTAATAGGAACCTTTGAGCACAAACAAAACAGAACGCTATAAATCACAGCATGTGCAGAGAAATGTAATTCCTTTCTGTGGAGAGATAAAGAGCAAAATTACTGAGCTGTATTATATTGCATACCCTGCAGGTCATCTGAAGAACTGGGATTTCAGAGTTACTTGCTTTTGTAGAATAATGTCACATAAACAGAGTAAAGTACAAATATCAGTGACTTCTTTGTTTCCTTTGTGTGGCCATAAGCAGTGCTGCTGTTGTTGAAGAGTTTTAGCAGTTTACTGTGCTTCCACATACCCATAGCTACACTGACAGTAATTTAGCTTAGCACATTTGGTGGCAAGTATTGTTGTAAAATAATTGAAGATAAGTTGTTTTTCAACTATCTACCTGTCTCTGGTTCTGGTAACCACGGTAATTTGCCCACGTTATTATATGGAGATGCCTTACTTCTATTGGGATAACCTCTTTTTATTTCTTTTTTAAGTAGTTGGCAACTGTGCAGAAATTTTTGCGTGGAGATGAGGAGAACTGCTATGCAATTGCTGGGGCATGTGGAATATTGTTCTAGCATCTGTTTTTCAACATGCTATATTTTAGTGTACGGACTATAAAATCAATCTTTTTCTCCTTTTGCTAGCAAGAGAAGTTTTAAATTCAAAAAAGAAATACAGCAAACATTCACAGACATATGCCAGTAAAGACTGCAGTTGAAAAGGTGTGATTTCCCATCTTTTCTCTCTTGACCTTGTTAGCTAGAAAATCTAAGGTGTCATCTCAGACTAATTGTGCTGCTGTAGTGTATGAATTTTCCTGAGCTGAGGGATATCTTTTGATGTACATAGAGATTTAATTATCAATATATCTCTTGACAGCATTTCAAGAATGGTAGAGAACTGAACAAGTGGGCTATTTTTTAAGCTATCATTGACATCTTCAAACTCCATAGGATGTTGACAATGCATAATGTTATGTAAAATTCCATGGTGGGATATTGAGAGCTACTGTCAAGACTCAGAATTAAAACCAGAAAAAAAATTGCAGAAGGAAGGAAATAAGCTATGCATGGCAGGTTATTTCTTCTTGAAATAATGTGTCAAGAAATACGTATTTTATTGCCGCTCTTTGCATCCTTCTTCTACCTTACATGCAGAACTACCTACTGTATCTTCTGTGTTACCCCTTCCCAAAGGGGAACCAATGGTGCAAAGATGAGTTGCTGAAGCTGGTAAGCTCCTAAGCCATGTTAGTCCATGTGCTGTTTCCTGATCTGTACTAGGGATTCATGGAAAAGGAAGTCAGTGAGTTGCTCTAATGGGAAGCATGCAGAGAGTCCCAGTGTGGGGTGGATGCAAGCAAACCTCTAAGGTGCACAGTAGTTTTGGCTGCTGACTGGGATCAGCTCTGAAGAGCAGGAGGTTCACAGGAGGTGAGCCGGGTTTCCTTTAATGAAAAACCAAACAGCACTTCAAGTAGATGGCAAGTTCTTAACTTGGGTTTGTATTTGTAGTAAGAAGTGAAATTTTATGACATTACAAATTTGTATTTGGAATAGCTGGGATGTGGAGGGGTGGTGGCAGGGAGAGAAACAAGCTTAAAAAACAACTACAAAATAAACTAGGACATTTCTAGTTACACATGCAAAACCAGAATGTAAGGTTTGAAAACAAAAGAATCACAGTTGCACTCAAGTGCTCTTACCTTTTGATATGGTATAATGCCACATGTAGGTCCTTGAAACAAAGTGCAGTAAACCTTCTGCCGTGTGTCTTTTGTTCCAGTAACGTTGTAAACCATTTAAGATTAACATTTGTAATCTGGTGCTACTTCCTGGATCGAAGTGTCACTGTGTAAAGTGTTCATGTGTGTTTGCTGTCACTCCTCATTACTCACGTGCAAGCAGCAGTCCGGCATTGTTGGCATGTGGCTTTGCCTTGCTTATGCTGCCTTGGTGTGGATAGGAAGGTCCTCTGCCTCAGTTGCAAGTATTTGAGTTTTAGACCACAAAAGCATAACTCTTTTTTTTTGTCTTTTCCACTGAAATGCTTTGATATGGTAATGATCAAAATACGGTGTGATTCCAAAAGAGGTATACAAACTTTCTTGTTCTTGGCATAAAAATATTACTCTCTGGAAACACTTTCTGTGTCAAATGATGGATATGTTCCTGTGATTTATGTAAGTGATTGTCAGGAGGTTTTGTGGCTCATCCAATTTTAGCAGTCAAGTACTCTTTCCCTGTCACTTATGACATACTTGATGAATTTTCATGAGTAGCTAACGTGCTTCGTAATTGTTAAAACTTTACAATGGTATTCCTTGGAAATATTGAGAAGGGGGAAGTCAGCTCTACCTCCCGCTTTTTCTGCACAGCCACACATTTTTTTTCAGTTCTCTTTTATTTACGCTGTCCAGTAGCCTTCTGGAAACCTCTCAGTTAGCTTTGGTAAAACTCTTTCTCAGATTCATGCTTTGTTCATCTGTTCTTTAGCAAACAACTCTGTTATTCTTGGCTTGGGCACAGGAATACCTCAGTACAGCAACACATTAATTGTATTTAACAGGATGGTTTTGGTAGTAAGACACAGTGCTGCTAAGAATGTGACACTGATATTTTCCATCTCGTATTCTATCACTTCTGTTTTCTAGAGAAATACTGATAAAACTTGTGTGGGGTTTTTTTCCCTACACATAAGGTTTTCAGATGCCCTTGGTCTCTTTCGAGTCGGTGTGCACCTCGTTGCCTTGCTGTCCACATTGTTAGTTCAGACACTCCAGCAGCCTGTCAAGTACATCCTTCCTGTCACCAGAGAGATGGAGTTGTTTATGGTGTCTTTTATAAATGTTTAAATCTGTGATCCTGTGATTTCTGGCTCGGTGACAGGTGTGGCCCCTAATGGCCAACTTCTCTGCCACCGGGGAAGGACCCTACCATTACAGACAGCAAGGCCAGCACCTCCCTGCTGCCCTCTCTGCCCCTGTCACTTATCTGTCTGCCATGGCTGGTGATAATTACAGTGCAGGGAACTGGGAAGCAAGGGAAAATGCAAAGGAGCTTTATGGTCCTGCTTTGGGTCTCCTGCATTCGGGGAAAGGCAGAGAGGGCACTGCAGGGTTTGGCTGGCTGGCTCCAGGTTCAGCTCTGGCTGATGGGCAAGTGGCCATGCCCGTGCTAGATGGGCACCTGTGGGTTCATCCCTCTGGGCAGAGCTGGGTCCCTACTCATGCAGGTGGTGCAATGAGTGCTCCTGGCTCAGCTCTGAGTCTGTGTGCCTATTCTTTCAGCTAAGCTCCCTTCCTTTTGGAGAGTGCAGGATTAGTCCCTGAAAGGCAGAGGAATCAAGTGTACCTCCTGTGTCCCTGGGGCTGGCCAGGGTCCCTCTGACATCCCTCCCCAACACTGGGTGTGTGGAGTCCGTCATGTCCTTCTGTCAGGCTCAGCTGGCTGCTGTGCATGTACCTTGTATTGGGCTGTCACTCAGAGCTCCTCAGGGCAGATGTTCAGAGATCCCTCTCTGAGCATCTTTGAGGGGAGAATATGTACACTGCACCCTGCAAGGCTCTGAGGGTCTATTTTATCAGTTGTTTTCCCTCCTACTTTGCATTTCAAACCTTTCTGTGAACTTGAATCCTCCCATTAATTTGCCTGAAGGAAACACGAGTCCACTATTCTTGGATCTCATTATTGACTCCTTGTTGCAGCAGGAGTTTAACTTCTGGAGGCAGGGGCTCTGGGTACCCGGAAGAGGATGCCACGCCACACCAGCAGCACAGCATCCATCAGGAATGCTGTGGAAGTGAGGCCAAGCAGTCAGTGCTGTCATAATCACATTTGACCTGGGCCCTGCTTTGTGCCAGGGACACCAAGAAGTTACCAATGGTAGCAACTGGTGCAGCGTTGCTGGTTGCTCAAGTAGTGTGATGGGGGTTTCGTCTTTTTTTTCTTTTCCTTGGTAAAGTTTTGAAATTGAATCCTTTGTCCTTGAAAAGTCCCCACAAAAGTAAAATATCTCTGAGAAGAGAAACTGGTGGCTGTGCTTTCTGAATTGCTTACATAAATAACTAGAAAACTAATTTTCTTGTCTCTTCAAAGTATCACATCCCAGTATATCTGATGGGATGCAGTGTTCCAGGCTTGCCCCCTGGGTCGTGCAGAGGCCGGTGTGTAATTACGCCATTCTGTTTGTAGGAAAGTTGCGATGGTGAGACCTATTAAAATCTTTCATGAATGTAAGAAAATATTCTACTGGGCTCTCTATTGCTTCTCTCTTTCCACAATGTTTAGCCTGCTTCTCTGTCTTCTTCACCAAAACCCACTTGATCTTGTCTCTGAAATCTAGACTCATCAGTCCTAATGAATCTTGTGGTGCAGTTGCTTGCTTTGTGGAAAAGGGGCATTAAAATGTTTTTAAAACTTTAAAAATGGATAGTCAGAATGAAATTTGAAAACAAGTGTTCGTAGTGGAAGTTCCCCAGCTGTTACTAGGTGATTGCTGTTCAAAGGCTTTGACATTTGTATGGTTGGTTTAAGTGGGGGTGAATCTATGCTAGAGTTGGCTCCTTCTGACAATCCAACCCATATGCCATTATAGGAAGACATAATGTAAAAGCGAAGGGGAGTGGGGAGTATTTTAAAGCAAGTAGCAGTGAACAATAACTGAAAACTTTCTAAAATCCCATGAACTGAACTTGGGTTTGGTGCATCTTACTGCAGATGCCATTTTAAAAGCTGTCATTTTAGCAAAGGAAGGAGCAAGGCTCTCTCTCTAGGTCAGTTCAGGATCAGAGGTTTGAGAAGAACTTGAAATGAAAAAAAGAAAATTAATGTTGAAGAGATTTTCTGATTTTTTTATTTAGAACATTAACATTAATAAAGTGTTCTGATGGCTCTGTAGCAGTCAGTAGATACCCAGTGACATGTTCACTCACTCCTGCTCGTGAGTTTTCCCCCAAGGCCAGGGAGCGAGGACAGGCTGCCCAACACAGGAATCCATCACCTTGGCATTTGGGCAGATCACTTGGTACAGTGAGACTTTAGAGGGAGCTTTCTGGTTGCCTCTGCATTCCTGGATAATTCCTAAAAAAGGCTACCCCAGCAATTGATCACAGAGCTGCTGTAAAGCAAATTCCTGGATAACACCACGGTGTTGGGTTCCAGTCTATTTCCTCTTTCTGCCTTTGCACGAAGGTGTCCAGGGCTGTGCCTGTGCAGGCATGCTGAGCTCCATCTGCAGCCGGTCTCTCCTGGCCAGGGGGAATGGGTGACCGTGCCTGTCATGTGGTTTGTTGCTAACACAGAGCTGACAGCAATATTGATGAGCGGTGGTTGTGTTGTGCTGGAATAGCTGAGACTGGTAATATTTATGGCTGCATTAAACCCCACAGCCTGAATGCTCTCCATCCTACATTTCCACCTGCTTTAGATGTGTTTCCAACAGTGGATTTCCAGTGTGTTAGTGTGTGTGTGTACATGTGTACGTGTGCACAGATTAATCTCCAGTTTCCTTTGTAAGGAGCCGTCTGTCTGGAGAGTAGATTTGAGCCTTTATTCCAGCGGGTCACATGCAGGGCAGTCAGACAGCGTGGATTTTTGTAGTCCTGCTATGCAGGAGACCTAAATCTTTTTACCTGACTGGGTTTTCCTTCTCAGCAGTGACACATCTGTGATCCTTCCCTGCTCAAGCCCAGATTTCTCTCTTGAACAGACATTACCCAACTTGTCTGTATAGCTTATGCTTTTTTCTGCCAGTACCTTTCTGTGGCTTGGACCTTACAGCTCTTCAAGGACTGAGCTGAGATCAGCAGTTCTGCCTTTATTTATTGTCCTCCCTCCAGAAAAGCAGTGTGGATGGTGTTTAATCTACGGCAGTTCCTCCATTTGGCTGCCCCTGTTCTTCTCCCATTCCTTACTGAGTCTGATCTTGTATTACATGAATAGCAGCATATATTAAAATACTTAAGTGCTTTATGCTGGCAAACTCTGTGTTATGGACCGTGACCACACAGGAAGTTGGAAGTTTCCCTGGATGTTTGTAATGGTGAAGTTGCCCTGGAGCATGGTTTTTCCAGTTGCGACCATCACAGCAGCTGATAGAGCTCTCGTGCAACATTTCATGAAGATGGTAATATTACAAAGAGTAGGGCTGTTGCAGAATATTCTTTTTCTCAATTGCATGATATGAAGTGAGATTAAAGCTAAGTGAAATCTCTGGCCAGTACAAGAAGAATGTCGCTTACAAAAGAGTCAGTGACCAGCTTTTAAAAGACCAGGCTTCATTGCTGGAAAATCCGGATAAGCAAAGCCAGTTAGTGCTTATGAAAGAAAGCAATTAGATTTTTGTAATACAGATGAAATCAATTTGATTTTTCTAATGCTTAAAGATTCAGCTTCCTAAATGATACTAATCAACATGGCATAGGAGAATCAGTCGATTTTTACAGTAACTAGAGCAGCTGTGCCCTGGGCTATGGCCCCAGCCTCTCCAGTTAAGGGATGTTGTACGAAATATGATGTGAAGAAAGCTAAGAGCAGTGCTGTGCTCTTCTGGGTGAGAGTGTTTTGTTCTTTGTTGGGAGCTGAGATTGAAAGGGTGAGGTACCTTCTTCTGAGAATGCTTGTAAATAGTATCAGAGTTTTATTGATAATTATAGTTCCTCTTCCTTTACCTTCTGTTATCTCTTATTTACCTGTGTGAAGGTGCAGAGGGCTGATGTGAAAGCTGTGATGCACACAACTCTGTGTCCATATTTTGAACAATTGTTGGGTTCAGAAAGGAGTATTTTTCTCTCCTTTTTATTGTTCAACTGTCTTGAAGGAATCTTTTGGTCTTCTTTTCCACTAAAGCTTTTTTTTTTTCTTGGTATGTTGATACTGTCTCTTACCTTCAGAAGTTTTGAATTCCGTCCTACCATGTGGTTTTCAACATCTCTGTCTTTAGACTCTCACTTGCAAACTCCTGGCAAACCGGATGGTGTCGCCTGGATTCGGCCTGGGGACCCTTGCATATGAAAGGATCCTTGCTGGGTCCCTTGCTGGGCGACTTCAATGTGCATTAGGACTTCTCCAAGTGGAGCAACCAGGAAAAGGGAGGCAAATCAGCATCCTTGTGAAGTCAAAGCACTTACATTAAAATGTGAATGGTTTCATCCAGGTGTGAAATGGCCTTTAGAAGTACTGGCATGGAAGGAAGTGGTGGGATTTGGTTTCAGGTAGCACTGTCAGCTTGTGCCTTCTTGAAATCTCTCTTAGATCTTGTTTTGCATGAAGACAGTTGAAATGTTGACAGCTGTTGACATCCATAAGTGTAATAAATGTCTATTTATATCACTAAGGTAGACATATGATCTGAAAAACATGCACTAGAGAAAAACCTTCATAATGGTGAAAGAGATCTTGGGTCTCTCTGCTAATGGTTATTCAGTGGTTCAGTTCATAGTTAGCAGATGCTGAAATGCTGAATTTCAGGCTGGGAGCCACAGTGATGGGCTGGTCCCCTGGGTGATGAAGGTGCTCTGTGCTGCTGCATCGACTGCAGAGGGCTTGAGCTGGCTGAGGGATCTCGGACCCATCAGCGGGGTCGCTGAGGGTGGTACAGCAGAGCTGGATGATTCGGGCAGTTGGAGTGTCCATCCTAGCACAAGTTAATGACCATCTGCTACAAGAAAGGTGCAAGAGGTGGTATCCAGAGTGACAGTTCACATTCAAGAAGTTCTCAGCAATTAAGTACTTTCTGTTTAATGAAAATTTGCTTTTGCACAGTGAATTATTTAGGGCAGGGTTTTAAAATGTATTGCTTTGGCTGTGCCTACACACTTGGAACACTCTAAATAAAAATCAGAAAACTTTGAAACAACTCCTAAATATTCAGAATATGCTGCTTTCTGGAGGGTGTGTAATGTAGTTATCACCAGTCAGTGACAGGAAGATATTTACACAACGTAGACATTGTTACTTAACCCCCTAGTAATACAATTATTCCATTAGTTACCAAATCCTGAAATAACCTCAAGCCCCTGAGATCTGAGGTAGTTAATGCCAGAGGGAATATGTTGTATTTTAAACAAAGCAAGTTATTTTAAACAAGGATTAGTTATTTGTCTTTTGTCTAATGCTTTGCAGTTGTATATTTGAAAAGAAGATTCACATTTTCTGTCTGCTCACATAACAGTGAAATTTTCTTACTGGATTTTGGAACCATGGTGTTTCCTAACAAAACACAGATAACGAAAAGCTCTCCCCTCCTCCCAAGTCATTTGAAGTCCTCAGTCCATTTGTTACAGAGAGATATGTCACCCTAAAACAAATCTAGTATGCAGAAGAGCACTCAGGCACTGCTCTCTGGAGTAGAAAACCAGCACTGGTCACCTCACTGGCGATGGCAAGTCATCACGACTGTCCACGCAAACCAGATTTATGTATATAAAGCAGATTACTGGGTTGGAGGATGTGTGCCCTGCAAAACTGGGTTCTCGGGATGTAGAGGTAATTTTATTTTTGTTTTGAACAGTGGGGAAGATGGATAAAGTTATTGCTATAAGGGGAGCGAGTGGATACTCTGTTACTGTAACTGCCAGTGGATGTTTATTTTCAGCCTTCAGAAATATTTCCTAGATGTTTTGTGTGGAGCAGGGGTCTATAGCTGGGAAGCCTGGGCGGGTTTTTCTGTTGTTAACATCAGTACCCCTGCACTATTAGTGAGTGTGACATCCACAAGCATCCACATGGGTCCCCCTGTGGTTTTAATAATCAAGCATTTAGGTGCTTAAATCCTTGTTCATGGCCCTAGGAGAGTTTGGGCACACAGTTGCTGACCTGCTCTGGCCCCAGGATGGTTCTGTGGCCCCCAAATGATTTTTGAAGCTCTTTGACTGTGTCTGTACATGCCCCAGAGTTGGGCCTTCCAGACTTGCCTCCTTCGCTTTGACTGTGCAGGGACGTGTGATTGGGTCAGACGACAGGCTGGAAATAGTAGCCAGGTAATTTCCTTAGTTTGTCTTTGACTTGATTCCTCCATTTCTGTGCTGGTCCTTTTTGGAATTTTTTAAGCCACGCATCAGCAGTGAGGGTATTAAGTATGTTACAGGGGTTGATCAAAAGCTTGTGGCTGAGCTAATTTCAGGCTTGTATTCAATTATACACTCTCTATATTGGGTAATGACAAGATGGTATCCTTCATGGGAGTTCTTCCATTGTTTTGTCCTCTAGCCCAAATTAATTATTGATGTGAAAGGAGGGGCAAGAGTAAGATAAGACTTATTTCATACAAGAGTCATCATCTTAAATATTCTCATTGTAGACTGTAATTTTCTTTTACCTTGAGCACTAAGTAAGTTTATATCAAACATTGATCCTATTTTGTTGAAATATTTGCATGGTCCATGCTTTTGATTTGTTAAATAGCACATTTGTAGCCACACCCATTCAGGAAAACTGTGCCAGCCGGCCATAATTTTACTTAATACTAAATTGTACATGATGGCTTTCAAAACAAGCAGCTTGTAGGACTGTGTTCTCTCTGTTTCTTTGAGTCTCTTCCAGAACTACAGTTTAAGTATATTTCTGGTTCTACCTGAAATTTTGACTCTGTGGCATTTGTGTTCAGAAGACTTCTGGTGAGGAAAGGGTCCACGTGCTACCAGACAACCTGAAACTGAAGAGTTAATAGTAAAGCTCTGTTTCCCTGTAAACTTAGATATCTTTGGGTATTTGGATACATTTTTCTTAATCAGTTCTGACAAGACATTCAAAACTTCCCAGTAGCCTAGAAGTTAGCTTCAGTAATTAAAATTTCTGTGTGAATAACTAAACTGATTTTTTTTATATTACTTTTAAGGGAAAACAATCTGATAAGAAGAATATAAGCAAGTGTCCAGGTGGAAGACAGTTATTTTTTTGTGTTCTTACATTCATGTTGGGAATTGAGAACAAAATCCAAATGCCTCCAATGTCAGGTATTAGAACATGTATGTGCAAGATACTGTTCAAGGAGACAAACAAAATCAAAACTGGAAACTGTTGCATTGCCAATTAATTCTTCCTTTGATTCTTTGCTGTAGACGGAGACATCACTGAATTAAGATTTTGGAGATAAATTTTTCTTTGGCAAGTTTAGCAAAATTAATTTTGAACTTACAGCAGACACATTCTTATTATACAAATTTCTCTTTATTCTTATTCCTTGCTGTGGTCTTTGCCTGTCTTTTGAGCACAGTGATTTTTGTTTTGGGGTTATTTTTATTTGCAGGTAGTGCAGCTACTGCAGCTGTGTAATACTCAGTTTTGCACAGAGCCAGAATCTGTCGTCAGTTAGGAGGTGCTTCACACTCGGTGGTGATGATTTCCTTTCTACAAGCACAAACTCTCTTAAGTGCACAATTGCCGCATTTTCTGTGCAATCGGAAACCTTTTCTAGACTAAAGTACTTGTGGGCAGAGGTTATGTTTTATCCTGGGCATGTCTGGAGCTGTGGACTTGTGAAACACACACATTTCCTTTAGGCGTAGAGGACTGAACCATGACAGAAGCACAGTCCTATAGGAATTAACAGGTCTTTTCTCAAAGTGCTTCTTGTTTTAGTCTTGAAATTTAAAGCCTTTTTTGGTGAGAGGAATCTTTCCTGCCTCCTCCACATTGCTCTGGTCACTGCTGTTTGTTTTTTGTTCGCTTACCTTAGTAACTGTAATTACAATATACTGTCCTGTCCTTAATGCAGTTTTCCTTCTTTCTGTGAAATATTTCTCCCTCTTGTAATGAAACACATGGTGGCTTCATTTTTTTTTTTTAAGATGAGATAGAAATTCTGATTTCAAGGCTCAGAAATTCTGATTTCAAGGCTCCCGTACGAGGGATTGGGCACTGTATTACTTGATTTTTCCAGGGCCCAGAATTTTATGTGTGAATAATTAAGTATTTCACCAGTTTCTGCTTTCGGGATTCCTGGCTACCTGTACTGCTTCGTCTTTTGTGTTGCAATACTCAGCACATAGTCATAATCCCTGGTTTGAGAGGCAGTAATTATTGAGCAGATGCAGCATACAATGATAGTGAGGCTTTTAAGCAGCTTACTAATAGAGCAGTTTAAAGAATGTTTACCAGCTATAGTAACATTACTTCTGGTTGCCTGTCTTAATTCATTTCAGATTAATCTGTCTTATAGTCGGAAGGAAAATGAAGTGAGTCAGTAACTTAGAGAGTTATGTAAAATCTGTACGGTGCTAAATAATTGTGCAGCTTTATATATGCTGCCGATATTGGAATGTCAATTTGACACAAATTTGCCAAAACAGAATGCTAGATGATCTTATCTCTTCCTCAAATAAAAGCCTTGAAACCTCTCTTTATGTACTGCTTGGGAGTTTACCAATCTCCTTGTCTTCTTTCACAGGATGTCTTGGGCATATTTGTTTTCTGTATGGCAGTTAACTAAATCTGTCTGTGTTCGTGTGTGGGGGCGCGGGGCTGTGTTTCAGAGAATGATGGTCAGAGGTGTATGTGAATATGCACACTAAACAGTATGCCCCATTCCCAGTCACTCATGTTGAGCAAATAACCAGCTGAATCAGATAAGGATATGACAAACCAGAAACATCTAATTGGATCGAGAGCAAACAGACTAAAAGTGACTAAATATTTTGGCAGAGAGCCCTACTGAGGAAACTAGATTAAGTATTTCTGTTACATTATGTGGGAAGGAAGAGAGGGTCTGAATTCTCCCCTCCTCCAAAACTCTTAAGCCCAAAATATGATTCCCTTTCGCTGTTTAGGGCTGTTGAAAAATTGGTAAAAAGCAAGCTTGGGGATGCCAGTGCCAGCTATTACAATTCATTATCTGGAACTCATGGCTAAATCCTTTTGCTTACTGAACTTTCTGTAGTTCGTGACTCTTAGTTTTTCCTATTTATTTTAGAAAAGGGCCAGTGGGAAAAGTCTGGGCTCCCCGCCCTAAACAAAATAAATTGTGATTTCATCATGTTTTGGCCTTATCTCTCTTGTTCTTTATTTCATCGCATGCATTCAAATCTGCCCTGATTGTTGGTTCTGCTCTTTCACTGCACCCAACTTGAGCTTTGCAGACCTGGCTTAGGGCTTATGTGTATAGTCAGCTGCCCTGTATCAAGGTTCATTCAATTTCCTTAGTTTCTTAGTTCCTATTAAACTTCAAGCTCTGAAGGTTACTTAGACAAGAATCTCCTTTTTTTGCATTTGACTTTTTTTTCTGCCTTCGTGGTTAGTGTAAGATGCTAGGAACAGTAAATACAAGCTGAATTCAAGGGTATGGTAGTCTTTTGCATCCATTACAAACATTTTGTATCCATCACCTCACTGCTCATCATGGACAAAGGTTTATGCCTGACTGTTGAATGCAAGACAAGTTACTTGATGAATTTGTTTAGGTTTCAGTGTGCACAGTATTGTGTTGCACATAATTATGCCCTCTTTTTTTGTAACACTGGTTTCTTTGATTCTTTTTTGGGAGAGCATGCATTTGAAGTCTACATATATATTAGTTTTCTTCATTGCCATTTAGATTAAGCTAAAAGGCAAGCTTCAGTGCAGTGTTTATAACCTGATGTGTTTTGTAGTGTCATCAACAAAGACTGCATGACCACTTTTTCATTTATCTATTTATCAGTGACAGTTCATGAGAAAAATTCCTTTACCTGAAAGGCCAAATGTGTGACTTCATTCTGTGTGCCTTGGGACAACTTCTTCTGTGGTAACTGGATACACAGACACTATTTCAGTCTTGAGAGCTGAATTATTTTGGTAAATGAAGCTTATAATTGTTTTACTCCATTTTTTTGTGTATAACCTACTGCCTTGACCGGAGTTTGTAAATGAGACGAATGGCACAAAACGTGTTGTATCTCAGTCTCTAGATAAGAGTTCTGCCTCCACCGAGCTGGAGCCCCGAGCTGCTCTGAGTGTGGCAGTGTAGCAAACAGATGTGGAAGGCCCAGCCATCAGGTTTAGGAGTGCTCTGAGAGTACAGAGAGTTAGAGTGGGGAGAGGAAGGAGCTGTCTGATTTTAATATCTGTCTTGGGATGGAGGAGGTGAGAGAGCATGAAGAGGAAACTTACTCCTTTGGGAATCCTGGCTCATTGCAAATGGCAGTTTCAGCATGAACCTGGCTCTGCCCTCTCCCTTGGTTTCTGGCAGAACTTGCTAAGTGCACACAGCTCCTTCTTACGTGACCTTGACCTCTGCAAAGATCTTTGCAGAATAAAAAGAAATAACCATCATGCTGATTTTTTCCAAAGCTGGATGTTTGCTTGCTTGCTTGCAAAGGTGTTGAATAACATGTGCCACCTGGAAAAGAGGAGATAGTTTTTTCTCTCGAGTGCTTGTGAACACAAATAACATGTATTACGATAATAATACATCCCCCAGAAAGCAACACTTCAGTGCTTCTCTGTATGTGCTAGGATGTGAATTAAAGTGAAGCAGCAAAGATCGGGGGGAGCATCTTGTGGGAAGAAAATACAGTGCTTTCTGCTTTTTCACAGGAGATTCAAGATTTACATTTGAAAACGTTTGGTTCATCAGCTTTTGTGTCTTCTTTTTGCCATTGAAAAAGTAGGTGAAATAGGATAGGTTGGCTGTGGTAAAGCAGAGCTACAGAAACAGAGCACAGCCAGCATTTGTTTCTGGTGTGTTAAAACAGACCATGCAGATGTCTAGTAAGAATGCCAAGACTCACTCTCAGCAAAGTTTAAGATTTCCAAGCTTTCTTACAAACCTTAACGCTGATTAGGTACCTTAAGAGGAAAAAATTCACTTTAATGACGTGCTGCTACTGTTTCCTGTATGACTTTGTAACTTCTGTAAAAGCCTTTTCAGTTTGAAGGCTTGACCTGTCCTGAACCTGTGGAGCTTGGGAGACCTAATGAGCATGGATGCCCATGGGATGTTCGAAGGTGGGAGTGATCAGACAAGCATGCATAAGGAGTATGGGTGTGAGATTGGAGCTGCTCAGAAATACAGGTTTTTTGTGTTTCTTGGGGATTAGGTCATGAAACCACCATTAGTGCTAATAGGAATTTGTGTGGCTTAATCTTCATAAATAGCATTAACATGCACCCCGCAATACTTAATGTGTTAATGTATATGAAAAGTGGCTTTCAGCTAGCATATTTGAATGAGACAAGATGGGGTTTTGGAGGTCATTATTACCACACATTAAAGTAAAATTTATGTTGCACAACTCAAAACTCTCAAACAGATGGAGCTGGAATTGCTCCCAGCATCTGGCTAGAATGCCAGAGTTTCCTCAGGAAGGGGGAGAAGCGGTGTAAGAATTCAAACCATCCCTCCACTCCTTTTAAGTAAACCATAACCATGCAAAGTGAGGAAGCTGTGGCACAAAAAGCTTTTTTTGCTACCCAGCACATCCTATTTTGTCTTTCCTTGGGGGTTTAAAATGAACAGGATGGTCTCCAGGCCATTGCTGCCAGTGTGTGGGTTTACAGGAAAGCCAGTGTGTGGTCTGCCCTTGTGGGAGGGGGAGGCAGACCCTCCAGCCTTGCACTTGCTGTCTGCTGGCATCTCCTGCCCACCAGAGGAGCGGTGCTGAAGTGTACAAAATGCAAAACTTGAGGTCTTTATTGTGTAGCAGGAAAGCAGCATCTTGGGCCGAGTTAAAGGTGGAAAGGCATGAGAGGAGTGTAGTTGCAGCTGACCCCAAAGGAAGATGGCTTTGAGGCAAGGCACTTCCAGGCTTTTTTCCCTGACTTGAAAGAGGTGCTGGGCACTGTGGGATGTGTAAGCTGCCACTAACGCGGGGAGCTGGGAGCTTCTGCCATGCTTGATACTGAAGGAGTCAGGCTGATTTTTCTTCCGACAAAGGGGACAGCAAGTCACCTTTCTATGCAAACTCTTGCTTCTGTACTGTCTCCCTTTCCATATATAGCTTTCATTTGATAACTGTCTGTGTGAAAATAAAAACACTGGGAAAATTAGGCCTCTGCCAGTTTTTAACTTAGAGGTGAGATTACCTCAGCCATTGCCGCACAGCATTTAAAATCTTGCTCTTTATGTCTTGATATACATTTTAATGCCCTTATATTCCTCTGCTTGTAGACAGGATCCTGACGAGGAAGGGCCACAAACATTACCTACTAAACCAGGAATTTTCGTAGTCTGTAAACTACACCATAAATTTTAACCTGACCATTTAGATAGAAAAAGCCCGCTACCCATAATTAGCACTGTGTTCGAAGCCTGCACTACTTGCATATTGTTTAAAGAATTTAAGAGAAATGAATTTCATATGTGAGGCTTTCTTTGTAAGCAAAGGGTAAACCAAAAGGAATTTCCTGGGATTGTTGCGTGTATTAGATCTGAAGAGCTTTTGGGGTGGTGGTGTGTTTAAAATATTGTGAAAAGTGAACCTTAAGCACAGAAAGTGAGGTCATTAGGATTTCTTTGTACTGAGAAATGCTTGCATATGGACCAAAGCAAGGAGTTTATCTGGCTACCTGCCATTGCCTCCTACCTCACTCTTCATAGAAAGCATTTTCTTCCAAACATAGCAGAATGGGAACTCATAGCTTAGAAGAGCCTTGTGGTTTAAATGCCTTTACAGTCACTATGCAGGCAGGGGAAAAAAATGTTTGACCGAGATCCTGTTACGTAATTCGGGGCTCCTACATGCAGAAAATGTGAAACTGAGTTAAAAAAAACTCATCTCCCAAAGGCTGTGTTGTAGTTCAGTCAGGAATGGTACTCTATTCACAAGAGTGAAGGCTAGGGGTAAAAACTTCTGGGTTAACCCAGATTTAATTTGTGATTTTTAGCTTTTGATAAAGTAATTCTCTCAGACAAGTAGAAGAGCCTGAACTAAGGTTATAATGCTCTTTATAACAAGATGCAGGACTTACTCTAACAACAAAAATGATGGCTCTTTTTGTTGTTCTTCCCACTTGTACAATTTTAATGGCATGGGAGGAACTGTGTGTATTGGTGGCCTTGGGCTTTTGTTAATTCTGATCTTTGGTGTACTATAAAATATATGTCCATGGGTTATAATTAGTGGAAGCCCCCCCAATAATTAAATGACATCTGCTTTTCATCAGAATCGTGGCTTAGTTAACCCCAGAGCCATCGTTTTTCACTGGCTTTCCACAGCCTCTCAGGATGCTCGGACATGACTGTTGAAATTGCTTGCTGCAGCCTGTCATTGCCCAGGAAGATTAACGGAAATAGAGAGTCCTGGGTTGTCCGGTTTGGCAGTCAAGATGGGGAAAGTGCCATCTGCATAGCAGCTGCTGTTCCTCTGGCCTCGATTAATTTATCTCATATTGCATAATAGCCAACATTTTTTTCCTTTGTGCAGTGTTTGACCTTCTGGGACCATCATTTTCCCCTGGCATGTGTGGGTGGGTTTTTTCCCTTATCTCTTCTATGACAAGTCTCATTTCAGGCCATGCTTTTAGGTCCTTTTGTAACATTCTGCCGCCTTGATCTGGTTTTGCTCTACTGGGTGAGTGTGGGCTCTTGGGGAGAGAAGGCTCATGCAGCTCGGGCCTGTGTGTGTGTGTGTGTGTGTGCAGTCCCTAGTGTCCCGCTCCTCTTTTCTCACCTCCATCCCCAGGAGCTTGTTAGACCTCTGCCCTCTGATGGATTAAGAGAGGTCTGCCTGAGGCTACTTTTGAGACACTCACTAGGGAGGGAAGTAGAAAGCTTCTGTTGATGAATTTATCTTGGAAGTACAAGTGGTGGGTCGTGTTGCTTTCAGGCAATCTCACAAGTTACTTCATTGAAACTCCTACAAATTTCATGTAGCCTCAGTGGTTTTGCTCTTATCTGCTTTTTTCTCTAATCAAACAGAAAACCCCAAATCAGCTCATTTGGACACAATTACAGTGCAACATCTGTTTGAAAAGCAAACAATGTTTGTGAGTAGTTACAGTTATGAAATGGTTGCTCCGAAACAAAAATCAAACACAAAATGAAACAAAACTCCCCAGCTTCTACAGTTTTGCTCCATGAATTTACTGCATTTGGGGAAGAGGAGAAGGGAGTAAATACAGAAGAAAGGAATGCAGCTTGAAAGTAACCCATTTCTTTAGTTGAAGAGTTTTTCCTCATTATTTACTTTATTTTTAAAGTACATGGCTACATTATTTATTTATTCTCATGGATTGCATTCATGTGGTCTATACCAGGTTAATTCATTCAAACTATTTCTAACCAGGTATATATTTTCCCTGGAAAAAAAGTTTTATCTTGCTGCTTTCTTGCAGCATGTGGCCATTTCACAAAGGGAATATTTGATTGGAAATAAATTAAGATTGCTTTTGATTTGACTTTCTTTCCTCCAGATGTGAATGTGATGTCTCACCCCCCACTCCTTTGTTTCTTTTTCTGTGAGGGGAAATTACTTAAATGACTCAAATTTTTATTGTACTATGACAGAGCATCATGCATGGAGTGCTAGAAGCAGGGGGCAGATAAAAGGTTGAATTTTTGGATTCCTGTATATTTGCTGAAGAATTCTCACCATTTTTACCAGAGTCGAAAACCTGTTCCAGCTCCAGAGCCCTCTGTCAGTCCTGATCTGTTGCATGAAAACAATATATAGATAGATTTCACTTATGTTTCCTAGGGGGGTTTTGCATTCCTAGGTTATAGGTATTTGTAGCTGGCTTTGAGATGTAAAACCCTCATATTTTTACTTTGGATCAGAAGAAAAATATACATCCCACCATTGTAAATGCACATGGGGAATTACATTAAAGTAACATTTCCACACAGAAAAAAAAAATCCATCAGGTTGTAGATGGATTCTTCAAATGTGCTGAATACTTTCAGATGCTGCTGCTGCTGACTTCAGTAGCACACCAGTGCTTTTTAGGTTTTGGCAGTTAATCCCCTTTGTCCTTTACCTTTAGCAGTGGTTTTAGAGCTTTTTGGCTTGTTTGTGCAATTTTAGCAAACATTGCCCTGTTCTCCTGCGAGGCACACATGGAGGCCAAAGGAAGGCGGCCCCGTGTTTGGGAGAGCTCAGGCAGATGAAGCTCCTTTGAGCAGCTGCTCTGAGGGATGCTCCTGCTGCGAGCAGCACCAGGGTGTCCATCCAGGGAGCCTGTGGCAGGAGTGGGGCTTTGGGGACCAGGGAATCCTCCTGGAGAGGAGGTGGGAAACACGCAGTGAAGACTCTCTGTGATTTGATGTGAAATGCCCATGTGATGCATCTCATTAGAGCAGGCTGACAGGAAACCTCCTTTTGTTAAGCCCTGGAATAAAGCACAGCACCGGTTTGCCTGCTTTGTCTTTCCCCAGAAATTTATGGAGAGGGTTATGCTGTTCCAACCACCAAGTGCAAGAGCCTTATAGCTCTCTCCCCCAAGAGAGGTGGAAGAGGAGGTCAGGATGCTTTCATCATTAGACAGGCTATTCTTTTCGACATGAAAAAACATGATTTGGAAAGATTATTTTGTGCTCTGTGTGCTGCTGGACACATGCAGGGCAAAAACTGGGGCCAAGCCTGTCTTAGTCCTCAGTCCTCAGTCCTCAGTCCTTAGTCCTTAGTCCAGTCCCAGCTGGTGGCGATCCCTATTGGGCCGCCTGGCCCCTAGAGGGGTGGGCCATGGGGATTTCCTGTGGCCCCTCTGGCAGCTCTAGGGTGGGATGCCCCGGCATCTTCACACCCACTGCCTGCCTCTGCCTCCAGCTGCTGCCTGACACCAGGTAGAAATGACTGGAAGAAGCAGACAAGGCTCCTAGGATGCCAGCTGCAGTGTAGCAGGAGAAAAAATGCTACATACAGAGTGTTTTTTCATCCCCCAGCGGATAGCAAAGCAGTGGGGAGTGGTAGGATTAAACCTCAGTGAAAACTGAAAGTCCTCCCATCTTCAGCCTTCAGTTTAATTTTGGTATTTTAAATCAGACTTTTGCTCAGTGCTTTTGAGTCTAGACCTTTTGATAGGAAAGCAAGGGAATAAAAATATCCTTGTGTGCAGGTTGTGTTTGCAGAATGAAACACTTCCTCCCCCACTTTCTCTTAAACCAAACAGATCCCTCCCACAAGAAAACCGGCGAATCTCAGAGCTGATCCCAACCCTGTGAAAAGTGTCAAACCAGAATAAAGACTCCCAAAGCAAGTGATAGTATGAAAAAGGGAGGGAGCAAGAAAACTCTCGTCTTCCATATGAAGCTCAGCTTGTTTGGAGGGCAGTAGATGCCAGCTTTCACTGCAGACCCAGTTTATTGTCCCTGCTCTGGAGATCATCACCTCCTCTTTCCATGTGATCAGCAAGGAAAATGGAAACAATTTCTCAAAGTGAATATAAAATATAATGCAATTGCTACTGCATTACTTTTTCACAAGGTTTTGTATTTGGAGGTCAGGGAAGGATCAGATCAAAGGAGAGAGGGATAAATGAATGATGGCAACAGGAACGAGTCAGAAATTAAGTGTGATTGCTGGGAGTTTGGGCTTTCCACATTAGCAGCCAATGCCTCTGTTCTGCTGGGAAAACAGTTCAGTTTTGGACCTGTCTCTGATGCTGGTTAGTCATATTTTCCAGCAGCAGAGGAAACTTTTCCCAGTCTGCTCCCCATGATCGTATGCAAAATGTGGACAGTTTTCCATCCTGGAAAACTTGAAATCAGAGTGGAGAGTGTGTGTATGGAGGGAGGAGTGGGGGAAGGTGGATGAGAGAACTGGCCGCTCCATTATTTTGTAGGCAGCATTGGCACATAGGAAGATGATGCTTTCTTCTGACAACAGAGCTAGAAGGAAATAACATGTTTACAAAATGCTACACAAATATGAAACAAGTAATGTGGATTTGATATAATGTGGATCAGAAAGCTCAAATATGTTTTAGATGGGAAAATTGTTGAACTTAATTATGTCTATTGGGTAGCTGTAAAAAAAACCCAACCCCAACCCTTCATGAATTTTCAAAGAATAATTCAGCTTTCAGAGTATTTCCATGGATGGGGGAAAACTTGATTTGCAAGATGAAGAGATCTTCTTTGCCATGCTACTGGCACAGGCTTGCACTTAGTATAGGTGCTTCTATTTATTTTTTGCTTTATGTGTCTTCTGTCACATAGCATATTTCTAGACAACGTCTCTCTCTTTGGGCTCTGCACAAAAACATTTAATTGAAAATGAATGTAGAAACATCTGATGTTCAGTGGTGTTCAAATTTTGGATTCAGCTCGTCTGCTGAGCTCTGTGTTACGCCAGTGGAAAAATGCTGGCTGTGTTTCATCACATCTGACTGTTGACTAAGTTAGATGCATTTTAGCCGTTGCCAGATGTACAAGATACAGTAAAATGAGCATTTCCTGTAGCAAATTAAGACTTTTTGGCTTTGTGACGATATTGGCAGAAGCTGCTTGTTTGCACTGGGGATTTGGCCAGATTGTGCTGGTCAATACCGACAATAAACTGAGTTAGCAGAGGAGATCTCCTCATCTAGCTGAATTCATCTTACTCTTCCAATTAGTTAAGTTTGGGGGTTGCAGCCTTTTATTGTCATTGCTGACTATGATACCAGTTCTAGATACACCCACCATGAAGCAAAGTCAAATGCCTTGTGGCATTTCTTAGCCAGACTGAACCAGTGAAGACAAGCTTCTCTGAAAGGGGGGCATCTTGGGTGAAATGAGTGAATAAGTGTGTTTGCCGGACCAAATCCCAATCTGTCATGAACTGAGACACTGTGGAGTCAGGAACACAATGCATAACTCACTACATCAAGGCCAGGTTGGATGGGGCACTGAGCAAACTGGTCTAGTGGAAGATGCCCCTGCCCATGGCAGGGATGTTGGAACCAGATAATCTTCAGATCCCTTCCGACCCAAAGCATTCACTGATTCAGTGATTCTGTGACTTTGGCAAAGGGATAGCTCATCACGCAAAGGCTTGCTAGTTTGCAGATAAACTGCCCACAAGTACTGGCAGGCGGGAGATCCATGACTGTCTCTTGCCCCTGAACTGCTTGAGGCTGAAGTGCTTATTGGATTGTATTTTAGGGTCATATATAATTCTTCATAGTGCTCACTGATTCCCAGGAGTGGGAACTGTGCACGTATCTGGACTGTTGGGCGTTGTCCTGCAGCTGCTGCTGTTGTGCATTAGCAGACTTGGAGTCTCACAGGGAGTTGGGGTTTGCCTTTCTGTGTCCCTGCAGTTGCTTGCTGAAGAGATGCTGCCTGTCCTAAGCAGCAGATGAGCGGTGGATACAAGAAGTAAACCAGGAAAATTGCCATGTTAACATGAGGTCACTGATGGATAGAGTAAGCAAGGATCACAGGGAGAGCAGAAGAGCTGGGTTAAGGCAATTCTGTCTCTTGTCCTCTAGCTGACTTGGAATTTACTGCTTGAAAAGCTTTTAAGTGCTGTTAGGGCAGGCAAACTGAAAAAAAAAAAGCTGTTTGTGTAAGAGCCCTGGTTATGGTTGAGTATCTGTATCAGAGAAGCCTTAGAAACCAGAGAAGAGCAATGACACTGTAAATACCTGACATTTGCTGAGCTTTAAAGGGGAAGGTTATCAGCCTCTGAAAAAAACCCAAAACGACTCACGGAGCCACCCAGCTATGAGAGCTGGAGCAAAGGAAAATTTTTTTTGAGCTGGTGCAACATTTATGATATTTAAAAATACTGTCAGCCTGGAAATGGTTTTAAAAAATCCCACTCGTTCTGTTGGATGCAGTAAGTTGACCTGAGGTGTCTGAGAGTGAATAAAGCCAGAAAGTGCTGAACTCCTGGCCTGGCCTGAGTGAGAGAAGGGGTCACAGCAAGGCTGGGCTAGTCTTGCCTGAATTTAGATCTTCAAGAGAAAAACATCTGTGTTAATACTCATGAATTCCGTACAGTTGGTGTAGAAACACTGTGGTCTTTGAGGAAACACTTTGATCCATGGCACCTGTTATTAGACAGAAGAGCCATGGAGCTGTGCTGGACCTGTGAGACTTCTGAGCTGCACAGTATGACAGGAGAGATGGTCCCTCTCTGCCAGCACCAGCACTGTCATGTAATGGGAAGATTCCCAGAAGTTGAATTTCAGAGTTTGGAGGTCTACAACTGTCTCTCCACATGTCGTCTCTGGTCTGGTTGCCGTTGAAGGAAGACTACCCTGTGCTGGAACCACCCTAGCCACTATGTGGGAGGAAACTACCTCCCTTGCACCTATTGTCTCGTCTAAGACAAAGGGTCTACAAAGTAGGTGCGAGTTGTCAGCAGCAACTCTGCAGGGAGCTGAAAGCTTGGAAAGCCTGGGGAGAAAATGCTGTACTAATAATGTATGAGGTATATAAGCTATGCCTTGTTTAAAACAGATGTATGGGTCCCCAGGGAGTGTAGTAAATGGGGCAAGGAAAGGTTTGGGCCAAGTTGTAGTATTGCTTTATCTGTCTCCTTCAAAAATGAAAATAGGTCTAAAGAAGATAGATCCTTTGGGAATACCTATAAATAAATAAATTTACAGTTATCTACTCTTACCAGATCCCTTGGCTATTGAAAGCAAAGCTCATGATTTACATTAGTAAACTAACCCTGCTGTTTTCCAAAAAAAGGAAAAAAATGTTGTATTGTGGAGGGCTGGTGGAGGGAGGATATCTCTCTATCGCATTTGGTGACCTGTATTAATGCAGTGGGAAAGACACTTAGAAATTCATCCAACTGGGGAATTCATCAATATCTCACCCAAAAGCCCCAAATCCTTAGGGCCAGTCTGGATCCCATTTACCCCTGTAAATAATCCCATGCAAATCAATTTACTTTCATGGGTAGACTAAATAGGATTTGTCTGTAATTAGCATGAAGTGGAACAGATTGCAGGCGTGCTTATCTTCTAATATGGAGGTGCAGCCAGCAGAGGTTGAACACTGGGTGTTGCATCATCAGCAGAGCAAGGACAGCAGGGACTGGTGGATACTGGGAAGCTTTGGCTGAACGGAGGACCTTGGCCTTTGTCCTGATTCTCTAGTAAATGCCATGAAAACAAGCTAACTTCAAAGTAAGTTGGCCAGATCAAAACAGTGCAAGATAAAACCTCATGTGAGATTAAAGTCCTTCCATTTTATTTTTCCCTGTCATAGCACTGAATTCAGAAATTAATGCTGCCTCAGTTGTTCTTACACATTGCATTTTTTCATATTAAAGCCAGTGGTAGTTCTGACTCAGATTGTAAAGCACGTTTCATCTTTAATTTATTAGTTCTAATACATTATCATTTAATATTTGATCTCCCAGTTGGCTTTAAGTAGCTTCTTTTTAATACTTGCATCTCCCAAGTGATAACAGTTTACTTACTGGTTTAAGCTTAATTTGTGTTTCTTACGCTGTCAAAATGAGGACAACTTTAAATCCTTCTTTAAGGCCTTCTTTCAAAGATTTTAGGTGGGGCTGTTCTTCTGCCTGTTGGATGTTAAGCAGTGATGGCCCCACACATGTATCATCACACCAAATGGGTTATTTTTAAGATGGTGTTGTACATTCTAACATGCTGGATGATGCTTCCAGATGTGTTTGGATGGATCTGTGTGCCTGGGGTGAAACCCGTTTGTGTCCTCAGGGTCTGAGAACACATGGGCATCTTGCTGCCATAGTTCATGTGTGAATGCAGCCTTTGTCCTTAAAGTTGGCCTGCTAACGTTGTGTGTTGCATTTGAAATATGTTTGGTTACACTCCCTCAAAATGAAGGTTTCATTTTCATTTGTAGCTTAGACTCGTTTTTTTGGTTCATTAAGTATCTCTTAGTTCCATGCTTGCTTTGGCAGGGATGATAGTTCACATGTACAGGGATTTCCCTCTCATCTGATACAGGTTGAAGGTGTGTTATGGCTCTTTATACTGAAGATAATAAAATGCTGTAGTAATCTTTATTTTTTATATTTATAATGCTTCAGTGACACCTCTTATGTGCTGGATACCAGCAGCTACTCTGATAAAGCCAGTATTTGCAAAAACTAAATCTTGTGTCTCTCAAGATACCATGTTCTCATCCACGTGACTCAAACCTGCCTAAGCCAAGTTAAAATAGAAAAATAGGAATGAGGTCAGTAGAACAGCATTAAATTTACTCATGCAAAACTAAAAGGAAAAGCTGGCCTTTACAAAGGTTAGTTTTTGCTAGCAAATGCACAGGGAGTAGATGCATAATGATAGTGTTTTTATGGAGCTTTTCCCTTTCAGTTTGGTGAAAACTATAGGTTTAGTATTTAACTTGGGAATAAGAAAGCCTTAGACTTTCACTTAGCCTAAATAAAATTAGAAGGAAAATAACACTGAATTTAGCAGGAGTTAAATTTGCTCAGGGATGAGTAAACTTGCCTTTTCATTTCTGATTTGTGAGCTGCCAGCTCTGAAGCTGGGGGTTTAAACAAACAAAAATGGAATGGCAATATTACAAGATTTATTTACACAGTATATTCAGTGAGCTGTTAATTGAGTTGGTTGAAGAAAATAAAATTGGATATGTTTGATATATTGATATAAATAAACCAGAATCTGTTTCGTAAGTTGAGCACTGGCATTTGCATTTACTCTCTGTGTGTGTGTGTGTGTGTGTGTGTGTTTATGTGTAAATAGGGGTCTGGCAGTTCACAACCTGGACAGGGTTCCCTGCAGGGTGGGAATCCACCTCATGATAACCAATGAATAAGCTCTTGATAACCTCTGATACAGAAAGAAAAAAATCTACTTGATTTGATGTGATAGCAAGCATTTTAGGGAAGATCTGTCACCGAGGCAGGAAATGACCCAGCACTTAATATCTGGGTTTGACCTTGGGATTGGTTGTTGGTTTTTCAGTTTTAGTAATAATGAACACTTAATATTCGCAGCTAAGCCTGCAAACAACAGAAGGGAAATTACAGGTGGGTTTCAAATCCATGTGCAGAAATGAGCAAACCAGAAATTTTTCATGCCTTGTACTGAAAAACATAAATACTTTATTTAGCTTTAAGGAATAACCTTTCAAGTGAAAAGTGACAGCTAGCTGAAAAATGGCCCTGAGTGTGGAACTGAAAGGCTTCTACTTGAAGTAGATTTTTAGGGATTTTTAAAATTTTGTTTCAAGTTGGGTCACTTCATACTTTCCAAATGCAAGCCCTCCTGGTTATATTTGCAGGCTCCCCAATACCAGTGTATGTGTATCCTGTTGTGCAGTGTCTGCCAACAGTGCAGCTTCTGGCTCTTTTTTATTTGAGAAGTTCCCAAGCAACAGAGCGGGCATTGCATCGATGGTGCCCTTCCCTCGCAGAGCCCCAAAGCACCCAGGAGTAGCTTTTACAGCTTGTGGCCGGCTGCTGCCTCCTGCTCTGATTGTTCCCTGGGCTGCTCAGACTGACAAAGGCCATTTGAAGAGAAGGCTGGTGCTACAGTGGAGCGCCTGACATGAATCCGGGGCCGGGCCCACAGGCCCTGGGAAAGCAAGGGCAGGCCAAGCGGCTCCTCGCTGTGCTCAGGCGATGCCCCCGGCACCGCTGGCTGGGCACTGAGCCCAGCCTTAGGAGCTGGGGAGCCTGAAGCCAAGGGGGGCCTCAGATGTCCTTTGCCTGGCTCTTGTTTTTTACAGCTTCTTGGTAATTGATCACACAAATCGGTCACAGAGAGCCATTGGAGTCTGCCGTTCCCTGGGTGGAGTTCCTGGGCATGTCAGGGTGAGCAGCTGGCTGCCAGGCTGGCCATGCACCCCGGGACACAGCCCTCGGACCCCCACTCGAGCCGGGGGAGGAGCGGGCATGGCGGTGTGAGTGTATGTGTGCATCTCATGAAAGGGAGAGAAGGGAAGCCCATGTTTCTCTCCCAGCCATCAGATGGGAAGAGCAGTGATACACAGGACTCCTTTAAATAACAGGATTCCTTTAACATACAAAACATAGAACTCTTTTAACATAAGTGCTTTAGAATAAAGTATAGATTAATAGAAGTTGGGTGTTGGCTTCTATGCTCGACCGCAACTGCTTTTGCAAGACAAGAAGCCTAGCCTTGGAAAAGGGCGATGGTAAGTGAACAGGAGATGCTATGCCTAACGCTAACTGCTTTTGAAAAAAAAACAAACCAGAGTGGACTGGGATGATAAGGGAATGGAATGCGACTAATAGGTTTGGCTAACCGCTTGTCCGCAGAACCAGGGCATAGCCCCTGTGGGCTAAGCGATAAAGCAGGAAGAAGCATGCTAACTGCCATTTTAATGACAACTAGAGGAACTGTCGCAAAAGGGTAGAAAAATGTAGTAGGAGAATAAGGACATAATCAATACACAGTAATAGATGAAGTATAACTAATATAGCAATAAAGTGTGTAATAGTAGAATTAAGTATGTATTAGCAAAATAGATGTGATAAATGTATTAAGAATAGTACGCTGTGTTTGTAACCCTAAGATAAGAAAACCACAAGTCATGTAAGACCCCTTAGGACTGTAACTTTGAATAAGTGACCAAAGCAAGGGCGGATGACGAACTTGTAAACATATAATGACGAACTTGCATATGCGTAATGACATGACAAACTTGTAAACGTATAAAAAACCTCTGGAAGATGACCATGGCGGACACGCACACGGAGGTGTTAACCCCTGCGTGCTCCCGGCCTGGCCAATAAATGTGTGCTTTACTTTACAGTACCTTGCTGTGGAGTAGATTCTTTTGAATCAGCAGTCAGCGGGTAAGGTTGGACAATCTGGAGGACTGCATTTAAGGTGGTCACCAGCTCCTGTGCAGAGCAGCTTCAGGGAGGTGGCTCCCTGTGCTGCCAGCACCCACAGCGATAGCCTGCCCATGTCCTTGCCAGCTCCCTGCTTACATCCCAGCCACCGGAGTGCAGAGGCCACCAGCCAAATCAGCAGCCGTGCTGAGCACCTCCCTTGTCTTAGCTACGGGCAATCCACACTTTTAGTCCAATTATTATCTGTTTTCACTGCCACACGAAGTTCAGGGCTGTCACACTCATCAGCAGCTGACTGACAGGCCTGCTGTAGCATTTGATCTGCAGATCAAGAAAGGGTACTTGTCCTGGTGCATGTTTTGGCATATCTGTCAGGTCTTGATTAATTTTATGATTGTTACTTCAGGGTTCAAAACTGCTTCTTTTTTTGGATTGTATTGAGACAGCTGTAACTTCATTAAGACATCTGTAGAAATGTAGCTAAGGCTAGCACCACTTCGGCTAGCTGAAGAAAGGGATTTATTAACCAATGTATCTGTTTCTGTTCACAGTACTTGCTAGATTTGCCTTTTTTGCCCAAATCCAAAACCAAAGAGCAAATGAGAATATCTGCACTTCCAGGGTTTCCTCATGCCATGTTTCTTGTAACAGAGAGATAAGAACACTGTGGTTTGCTGTTGCAACTGGCAACCGAAGTCAGTTTGCATGAGAGCAGAGGTGACAAGTGGAAGGGGATGGGGCTTGGGAGCCAGTGCCCTGGATCTGTAAGCGTTCGTTGACAGGAGACCGCATATTGCTGCATGAGCAGGGCTTGGCATGTGGTGATTCAATCCGTAACAAATTTTCCCATCCAGGTTTACAAACCATTGGAACAGGGCTTAAAACTGGAATTTCTAAGCAGCTCCAGCACTGTATGAACGGGGGCTCTGTTATAATAAGAAACTAGCAGACAACTGCTCCTTCTTCTGTTGTGCAGCTCTCTGCGTGGGGCTGCCCTCACAGCAGGACCATGTGTCTGTGCGGGCTATAATGAGACAGAGCTCTGGCTGGTTTTGTTTATGAGTGAAGGGCAGGGCTTTAAAAAAAAGTCCACTTGCTAGCTGTGAGTAAAGCTACATGGTTTGACCAGAGAAGGAGATTAAGGTATAAATTCACCCTGCTTTTTTTTGTTTTAAGTTTTAATTAAAAGAGGAAGGTCTGACCTTTCTGTGCCAAGACAGCCTTTCAAATTAATTTAAAACGCATTACTGAGTTCTGCTGAGGTCTACAAGTAGATGACTCTTCTGTCACCACTGCTGCTCATTCCTTTTCCAAGGAGCAAGGAAACTAAACTCTGCCATATGATATAGTTTTGAAACCTAGAGTTGAACAGGACATTTATTGGGCAAGGAAAAAAAAAAGTCCTGTTAAAACAACAAGATAAATAGCAATTTGGAACGTATGTGGGAGCTGTGTGAAGGGTCGGAGGAATAGGAAGGCAGCAGCTCAAGCTGGGTTTCCACAATGGTCACCCTAAAGTTACTCTTAAGAAGTGGAAGCCCAGTAGTGCAATTCTGGCCTTGATTTACATCTTACTTTTAAACAGCAAATGTAGCTGAAGGGAATAAAGCAATTTCCATGCCATGGGAGTAGCTCCCAGATCTCTCTTTCTTCTGAGCAGCTGAATAGAGTCATTTTACAAAAACCTTTTCCCTAATAAATAGCAAAGCAATCTCATAAAGAAAGTAATGTGCTTTTTAGGCTCAGTAACCATATTGAATTAAATGTTATGCACAGTGTAATTACATTTGCCTGTCAGTTGTATTAATGTGAATTTCCCTGATTAATTTTTCAAGTTAGTTGATATTAAGTAGGTAGGAAGTTTAACATCCCCCTAGACCTCCTCTGTCAGCCTGGCTCAGCTAGTGGAGGGAGGGCAAAACTCAGCACAATCAGTGCTCAGTGTTATTTCATTAACTCGACCTCTTTAATAAGCACCTGGAATCTTCATCTTTCCAGTAATCTCTAGTCATCTTATACAATTGGGTTACAGTGTGACTCCCTGAGCTGTGAGGAGCAGTCCTGTCAGGTGTGGGGTGCAGCACTTGGAAGCAGCGTGAATTCCCAAATCCACGTGTGTTGTAGAGTTTTTACAAGGTGATGATGGTGGAGGAGTTTGTGAAATGGTGAGTGGGCCTCAACTTTGACCATGCTGCCTGTGCCATGTTCAGAGTGGCACAGTGAGTGTGCAAGTTCACTCATTTCCTTGCAATTGTGTGGAGTATTTGATTGCCAAGGATGCACAGCAGCAGCTTGAGAGCAGGGGTAAATAACAGAAGCCTTATCGAGACATAATAGTGCACTGCTTTACATGCACATCCTAGCTGATTTCTCCCAGCTATCATCCTGAATGTCAGCTCACTGCCTTTCCCAAAAGCTTTTGGTTATTGTGCTGCACAGGCTGTGTTTACTTCTTGAGGCTTTGTATTTGGGTCTCGGCCATGTGGAGAGTATTCATTCCTCAGACATACCTGGCTAGCTGGTGACTGTTCCCAGTGAACTCACAACATGCAGCACAGGCTCTTGAAACCAGTGGATGTTGATATGTAAGTCTGACCTTCTCTGAATTAATAAAATGCTTGAAGCTATTTTAGAGAGGAAGCTGGACTCATTTGCACAGTGGGGGTCTGTGCATTACAGCTGTGCTTCTTTTTGCTTAGTGTCTGCAAACTTTATATTAGGTCTCAGTTACTGATTCAGCTCTCAAACATCTGTGTTAACTCAGGGAGCTTGGGGAGTCTTGGTGTAAGTGTGAAGTAGGAATGAACTGAAACAAGCCCACTTAAATGGGGACCCTTCTTGTGTATAATTGGTCTGGGTTATAGTGATACAAATAAACAATCATTTGGATGCGTACATTCTGCAGCACTCTTTCTATTATACAGCTCTTGGGAAATGAAAGAAGTCTGTTCAGTGTCTTCTCAGAAGGAAGAAATGGAAGCAGGGCTGTAGAAAAATGTTTCAAGACTGGTAGTCTGTTTCATGTTACAGGGCTTGCTATATTTGATACACCAAATTTCTTAAATATTGGTTCCCTACACAACTGATTAGCAGTTAACATCTATTAAGCCATGGGGTGCACTGGATTTTATTTCCAATTCACATAGCTTTTACTCCTTAATCTCACTCTTTAAGTATTTTAAAGCAATTTGGGAAAACATACAAAGCCAAGTACACATGATCAAGTAAGAAGAGCTATGGGAACAACTGGAAGCACTGTATAGGAAGGTCCAACATACACAAGGTTATTGCTTTAGGAGGACTTTAATTTACCCTTGCCCTATTGTTCCCCTGTGGATCATACACTGTAGCAAACCATATGCTGCAGACAAAGTTCAAAGTACCCTGCCAGGCTGCAAGACAGTATGGACGGGAACGAATTCTCCGTGCTTTGCTTTTTTTGCTTTCTTTTGCCCCTCTTCCGAGTAGTCGGCATATTTGTCAGTTTTTAGCTTACTCTTATTTTAAAAAAAAGAAGAAAACAACAACCCCCTCTACTAACAGTAACTGGAAAATAAAAGATCACCCACAGCCTTCTGTCCACTTTTAGAGCTAGTGAGGGGAATACACTGTTTCAGGTGCATTTCATTTTCATTGCCATGCCATACACGGTTTGTTGGGAGCAAGTGTTTGTTTTTCTATGTGACCAGTGCCTTATCAAGTAAGAGAAAGTGAGATTCTGGCTTGATTAAATAATAGTGTGAAAGTTGCTTGCATGTCAGTTCAGTGGAGCCATGTTTGTACCTGGAGTTAAAGACTGCAGAAAATGAAGTGGGTAGGGAAACCCAAATAATTGCACTTAGTTGTTACAAGCCTCAGGGTACAAGAAATAAAAATGACCGGACTCCAAATTTCTTGTGTGATTGGTTGACAACCTGTAGGAAATGAGCCTGTACACCTTGTCTTTCTACAGAAGTAATTTCTTCTGTAGAATGGGAGTGTTCATAAATGTTGCATGAATACTATGAGAACAAATTAATTCATTACTGCCTGAACATTGACCAAGCTTGTAGTTCTTGATTCAGTCATGTTTGTACCTAACACTGTGAGCAAAAGTTTTAGTAACCACAGTGTTGAATGTCATGCTAAGGAAGAGCATGGGCTTAACCATTGATACATAGAAAGCCTGGATAACCAGGGGAGCAATTACATATTTAAGGCTATAGCAGATTTACCTTCACATTTCTGAACAGCCTGCATCTCTTCTGTTCTTTGGATCAGCTTCTGTCTTTTTGCTATAGGGCAGAAAAGAAATTGGCCCTGTTCCATTTTGAAGGGGAAGAAACAGTTTTGTGGGGAAATCCACTTGCTCTAGGGCTCTAATGAGTTGGAAATACTTTGAAATACTTGTGATCTAGATCATAATGAGTTACGCTAATGATTCAAGTTAAAACTTCTTTCAACACTTTAAGGAGGTAGGGGTATTCATGTGTGTTGCTGGTAGTGGTAAGTCATGTTTGGCAGATATTTTTGGTGTGCCCAGGGTGCCTAAATGCTCCTTAATGAATGGTAGAGAATAGGCTGGTATTTCTGCAAGCAACTGAAACCTCTGGCTCTGTCTCAACAGTCAGACAGGAGCGGCACAGGGACGTAGCAAAGTGTTGTATAAGACCTCTTGGTATTCTGGAGGGGTTATCTGGATGGTGCTTGATAACCTTTTACAGATCAGACTCAGACCATACCTCTTGTGTTCTCTTCACGTAAATAAAGGCTGCTAAAGCAGGCCCACTGCTCAGGAAAACCTGAGTTATTCAGGCGGTTGTATTCAGTTAATGTGCCTTAGGAAAAGAGCTGCAGCAGTTTCTCGGGGAAAGTCTGATTCATCACTTGTCTGCATGCCTGGACAAGAAAAGGGTCATATTTCTGCTAGACACCAAAGCAAGGGGGGGAGGGTGTTTCTGACTTGATTTATCAACTAGGAGAGATGAATTAGAACCCTCGGGGGAGGGAAAACTTCACAGAAACTGAAATATTTTTACATTGCAGATGATTGTGGCCTCTAGACTTTTTCTTGTATTGCGTTTATGCAAGCACACATTCGAAAACAAAATTAAACAAACAGTCCCTTGAAGACTCCTAATTAGCCACTTTGCTCAATACTCAATTAGAATAACCATGTAGGTAAAATACGACTGCAGTGCAGAGAATTTCATTTGAAGTAGCAGTCCATAAGTAATGTTTAGGAACAAGTAATAGAGTTCATCAATGAATGCGTTTTGCTTGGAGCAAATTCGGCACTGCAGACGATTGGCAGTAGGGGAGGGTGAGATGCTATAAACCTGATGGAGTCTTGTAATTTAAAACAGAGGCCTAGAGTTCAGAAGATTGGGAAAGATCGTGCCTCTGCCAGAAACCTTAATGTGACCTAAGGCAAGTCACTTTACCTTTCTGTGTCTTATCTGAATAAATATCTCTTCTTCCTATCTGTAAAATGAAGATAATGCTTCATACGTATCCTGAAACTCGAGTGTTAATAAAATAAACGGAAACCATCAGATAGGAAGTTCTCCAGAAGAACAAATGCTGAGTTGTATATGTTTGTATAGCCCTTGTTTGTAAGTGTTTTTTTCTTAGGCCACTTGCAAATACATACTCTCTTGGGACTTACTTGGCTTACCCTCCTTGAGAGGAGGGTTGGTCTGAAGAAGATATTTGGATTCAAACCCTCTGAATACTTGAGAGACAGAGCAGCTGGTTTCTCTATCCAGACTTAGATCTAAAGTGGAGTTTTGGATGTAGTTGTTAGCTGCACAGTGACTAAAACTTTGCTTCGGAGCCTGACACCAGAGCTCAGATAGGAAGTGAGATTTTGTGGCTAAACCCTGTTTCTACGAAAGCATGTTAACTAACAAAGCATTAAACAAATTCCACTACTTAGAAATTACCATCTCTACATGTGTCTGTTAGTTTCATTTCCTCAAAAGGGCACAACTCTCACAGCTAGTGAATTATATACTTACTGTTGATACCATCTAAGCTGTGCTAGTAGATAGTTTTAGCTGACTCATCTGCTTTTCGTAGTACAAAGAGAATTACCTAGGCCTTCGAACACTATAGGCTTGTTTTCTCCCCACCCCACATCTCCAGCCCCTCTTATGGTCACATTAAAGTGTCTGCTCTGTACTTGCTCACACTGCTAACTGTTTGTAAAAGTGAAGACCTTACTGAGGGATGCCTCCTCAGAAAGGCATTTTGTCCAGAGATAATCATGCTTTTGAAATATTATGTCCCAGGTGAGGTAAAATGCAAAATTCAAGGAAAGATTAGAGGAATGCCTGAATATTTCTGGAAAAAGGCAGGCAGAATTTGATGTGCTTTTAATGACAGGTGTTAAAATAATGTCTTTAGCTTTGGTATTAAAGTATTAATACCATAGTATTAAAAGAGCTATCATTTATAAAAGTGCTTTGCCTAAACAACAACAACAAAAAAATGATGTACTGATGTATTAAAATCCCAGAGGTTTGAAAAAACTTTTTTTAAAATCCTGGGGAAATTTTACATCTGTCTCAGGTGGTAACTTCAGTTATCTGGGGACAACATCCTTTAGCCATATTCCCAGGCAATTGTAAATTACAGGATGCTGAGAAGACCAGGATCTTCTTGAAAATAAATTGCAGTCCAGCTTGTGACTTGGATCATGCATTTCTGTATGTGAACTGAGCAGCTGAAATCAAAGGCTGCAGAAGTGGCTGCAGAGCTGAAGCTGCAGAGACTGGAAACGGGGAGGGGTGTGAGGACGGCCACAGCAGCATAGGCTGCATGAAGGAACGCTTTCAGGTTTGTGTGTTGTTTACAGTGAAAGAACATTTGATGGTTCATAAAATCTTTTGCTTAAATTCAAAAACAGTGTTATGGTTCTTGGAAGAGCACTTTGGGAAGTTCCAAAAGATTTTGCTTTTCCAAGGTTGTATGCACAGGTTTTGGGAAACTGAGTCACTTTGTATTTTCCTGGGACTTGGACAACTAAAAATTGAAAAAAAGCAGTCATGAAGTATGTGAAAATGTAGCCCTTTATCCATTCTTTATGATAGACAGGAAAGGAGAGGTCACAATTAGTAACAGTTTGAAGTAAAACTGTTTAAATATTTTGTACTTTTCCTACTTCTATTTGTAAAATTTGAATCAGGTGTTCTACCTGCAGGGACCTTCAAACAGGTCATTAAAAACAACCTAGCAGTTATGAATCAATTTATTCTAAATTTTAATTTAAAATTGCACTTGTATAATTTTCCAAAAGGGTTGAAGCTTTTGTAAAACTTACTTCAAAAATTTTTATTTTTGTTTTTCAAAAGAAGTCAGGTGATATATCTTTACTTATCTTCCTGATTAAATCTCGCCATACTGGAGAGAATTATCATTTCCTTCCCAGCCTTTCCTTGTCTTTTGAAAATACCAATAGGCAATTTTAGCAACATAGATAAGAAATTCCACTATAACTGGGAAGCCAATTATCTGTCAAGACGTTATTGCAGTATTATTAGAAAACTGGATACTTAAGCAGCAGGTAATTTTTTTTTGTATTTCCTGCATAACTATCATGCACTCTGTTTTGATTAGATCCTAATGATACTGAGAACATTTTAAACAAATACTCTCAGCCCATGCAAATGAAAAACATTTTACTTCTTCAGTTGCTCTTGTGCAGCAATGGTAATTAATACGTCTTGTAATATTCAAACTATACCTGATTAAATCACGATGCACCAAAGAGGGGTTTATAAATAATCTTCCCATGAACCCTGCTGAGAGATTTTGAAGAAAAAAGGAAATGTGATAAATGGCATTGTTGTGCCTAAAGGTGTCTACTAACAGTGACGTCGTATCTATAGATTCCCTTGCCCATAACCCAGCTCTCACCCTGGCCCACCCATGGTGAATGGGACTGACTTGATTTTCCATCATTTTTACATGACAGCAGGCATTGCAGTGCTGCGCCCAGCAGACTGGCCAATTCCTGCTGAACACTAACTCCCTCAGTTGCTTTACCCTGCGTTTTACCAGTGGTTTGTCCTGGTGGTGGACAGCCTCTCCAAAAGAGCAGTCCCAGCGGCCAAGCATGTGCAGCCTGAGCTGTTTCTCCCCAGTATGACCCTCACTGTTTGGTGATAGCCTTGGACTCCGGTAGAAGTGTGTTTCATAATAGTCAGCATAAAGCATATGCCAAGGAGTATCTGCTTAGAATAAGTCACCTTAGGGAGTTGTCCCTTGAGGACCATCGCCAAGCTTACGTGCAAGTAGCCTTTGGGATTAAAAGACCTTAAATGCACTAGTTAATTAATAATATTGCCAATCCCTTACCTCAGTGATGTAGTATGTGCAAGCCAGAAAAAGAAGTTTGTTTTGGTTTTGAGTTAAGCATGTTTTAACTTTAGCAGCACCCTTTCTGACGGCTGAGATTAAGGCCTCCCCATCAGGGAGGGGATGCATTTTTAGAGGAGCACTGCCAACCCAACAACAGCAGGAAAAAAAAAAAATAGAATCCTTGTGTTATTTTATGTTTGCTTTTTTTTCCTCCATTCCCTTTACAGAAGTTTGTTGTAACTACGGGAATTTAGAGGAAAGAAATCGGTGCTTTCCAGATGATTTATTTCAACTTTGTTAGGCAGCTTCACTCTTTCCCCTGTGTCATCAGCTTCCCCTTGTTGTTTGCATGGCTCTTTCCTATAGCCACAGGAAGCAGGTTTGTAAAAATAGGAAAATGTGCTGTTAAAACAGAAGAAAAAAGAAGTATGATAGCTAATGGGAATGGGACACTAATCAGGTTTTAGGGTTTCCAGTGTCTGTATTTGTTTAAGAGCCACCCTCTGTTGCTCTCCGTATTGGTTCATGACTGGATAGTAAGCAGGCACTAGCCTTGAACACTGTCATTTGAAAAACTTCGTCTTCTGTGTGTTTGGGCATGTCAGCAGCCTTTGAAGATTTATTAATAACAGATTATACTCTTTTTTAAGGGGTGTTTTCAAGTTCCTGGCTTAGATGAGGGAGTGGCCATTTACCTCTGCAACCACCCATATCTAACTGTCTAAACCAAATCACTTCAAACTCCTTTTATAGCATAACTGCCAAAAACTGGCAGAAAATCCCTTCTGGGTGAAAGGTCGTTCAGAAGAGCATCCATCATGCTCCTGGGGATGGCTCCGTGAGTCCGTGTCAGGTTGCACATGAGCTGTTGCATGCAGCCGGGGGGATCCGTGGACCCGCCTGTTGGGTGCTTGCTGCAGAGCTGAAGCTCCGACACGTGAAAAAGCTTTTAGGCTGCAGAGCTTGGGAGGCAGTGCCCTGATATTCGGCATTGCTAGACTTCTCTACCTGCTTGTCTAGATCACCAGAATGAACTCCTTGTGCTTGTGCATTTTTTTCCCCTTTGAAAGCTGGAAGGCATTTGGTAAGGGCAGGGTGTTACAGTAAGTCAACATGAGTTGCACCAGAAGGTCTCCCAGTAGACAAAGAAAGGAAGAGATTTGATTCAATTTAGCAGATTCAGTTTACATGTACTGTGGTAATTTCTTGTTTGAGTTAACCATGTAGGATCAGTACTTCTGAACACTTCTGTTTCGTAAAAAACAGAGCAAAAAGGAGAAGCAGAGTCAGAACAAGAGTACTGAAATACTTCTGAACTACTACAGAAGTACCAGTGAATCAGCCTCCATTTAGCCATTTCTGAGTTGCACCTTCCCAGTGCTGGTGCCTGTGTTAACATTTGTAACAGAGCATGCAAATCTTGGATCTTTCTGTGGGAAAATACTTAGGACCTCAGACACTGACAATTTTTTAATTATAGCCCATGGCAATCCCAGCTTTACGGAATGAATTTCATGGGGAACTGACATTTCTGTCCATCAGTGTACTTCATTTACATTTTTAAAATGTTTTGATTGTGGTTAAATAACTGGTAATCAAGTGCAGGTGGTAGACTTTGAGTATGATCTTCATTACTTTTGGCAGGAAAAGAGAAAGCTATCTTTATGAATAAATACTTCTTCTTTCCAGAGCTTAAATGCTGAGATTCCTTCTTTGTGGGAAAGAGAGTTTCCTTTCTCAGCCCATGCTGAGCCCATGGTTCAGATCTATGACTTGCCCTTTTTGAGACACACATACTAAATACACTTTTAATCTCAATATGCCCAGGTGTTCATTTTCTTCTTTTTCCTTTCAGCTTCAGAGCTGTAAGTAATTCTGGACTCATTCCATCCACCTGGTTGAGTGCTTTTTTCTATTCTTGATTTCTATTTTTCTCCTTCTCTTTCCCCATCTCTCTCGTGTTTCATTTCCTAAGCTTTTCTGCCAGAACAGCTTTTTATTTTCAATCACCTCTGGGAATGGAGTGGACATAATGAATTGGCTATTATATATGGGCTCCATGAAGGGATCAGATGTGGCAAGAACTGATATTAGGCAGCGCTGAAGTGAAGCTCCGAGCCCACGCCAGCACAGGGCAGCTGCCTGGCAGTGCCATCCAACCGTGGGGTGGGAATCTCTGACTTTATGCAGTTGCTTCTGGTCCGTGAGGCAAACATGGGCCTGTCGCACAACCTCCCTGCAGTGTGGTTGGGGAATATTTTTGGGAGCAGAAATATAACTGCGGCAGAGATCTGTGCTCTTCCATCCTTGCTAATCAAGATTGCTGATGAAACATTTATTTGTCAGTGTTGGATGTTTAGCTAAATATAGGAATAAATTTTTTGCAGTGTGAAGATGAACATCAAGGATCTTGGCACAGGGTAATGTCAGTGAAATGCAGATGCAATGAATGTGTCTTGTCAAACTATTATCCTCCCCATGATGTAAGGAGGTGCTGGATGGGAGTGATTCATTTCTGTTTGCTTGTTTGTTTGTTTGTTCTGTCCCAGGTTATTGCTACCTGTATTGCAGTTCCATCCTCAGCTTCAGGCATGGAGGAAGATTCCCTAAGAATCCTAAACAATGATACATATTTGCAAGAAATGATCTAGTTTCTGGCACTGGGACAAGAAAAAGTCTTGCCCTCATCTCACTTGTCTAAGCTGCTGTTGTAAAATTCCATGAAGGTACTCCTTGTTCCAGTCTTGGACATTGGTTTTTTTTCACTTGATACCCAACTGAAATGTATTTTGTTGCAACTGGAGATGTTTTGTCCGTTCACCATTGGTCATAGTAATCTTCAACTTTTTTTTTCCCAGCCTAATTTTTGTATGTTTTAACTTCCTAACCCTCTTTTATTTTTTACTTTGTACAACTAATTCTATTATCCTTTAGTTGTTGGTTAAATTTCTTAAATCTCTTCTGACTTTTGCTCCCCTATTCAGGGTCTGGGCTGTTTTAAATTTGTGTGCTGCTGTATCTGTCTTAATGTATTGTCTGAGCCTGGACACAGGAATGTGACTGAGGTCTCACAAAGGCTAATTAAAAAGAGCAATTATCTCCCATTTCTTATGTATGCCATTTCTCTTCCTAAAACTCAAGATGTTGGGGTTTTTTGTAGCAGCATAACTTTGTTGACTCATGTTTGTGTTGTGATTCTCCATGACCCTCAGATTCTCATTTATCGTTTTCATTTTTGTGCATCAGTGTTTGTTTCCAAAGCATATTATTTAGTTTGTTAATTAGCTCTTCTGAGTGTACTAAGTTCTTTGGATTCGAGAGTAGCTCATATTTTCCCATGTGGAGAGGTTTTTTCCTCTTTATCCTTGCTCTTTCTTCTGTTGCTATGTAAAAGACAACACACGCAGAAAACAAAGAAACTGCCAGATATTCAGAAGACATGGAGAAGCTGAGAATATACAAAATAAACACAGTAAAAAAAAGAGGAAAATATTTTTCTTTCTTAGCTGTGGTAATTTTAACTGCATTCTTACGAACAGTAGGGGAAACAGATATCTAACATGCAATTTTAATGAAATGAAGGTTAAATTGAGAGAGCAAATTCTAAAAAAAAAAGAAAGTAAAGAATGAACCACAACAAAATGGAAGGAACTATTAGATATATTGCTTAGTCTTTCTAGGGACAATGTTATGATTTAGCCAGCTAGAAATGGCCATAGCAGCTTTTGTAAATATGATGGATAGCGGAATAATTCATGGTTGACTTTCATTTTTCAATTCAAATATGTTTGCACATGAATTACTGTTTGTCCTGGGTATATTAAAACATCATCTTACTGGATAAATAGATAGATCAATGCATTCAATGTTAATCATGTCTTCAAATTTATTTTAGCTGGGAGTCATGAAGCTGAAGTCTTCCAAACATACACATTTCTCAGTAATTTTGACTTCTAATTCAGCCAGGAAACAGGGATTTAAAGTGGATTGCTAATACCATTTTGTTGGGAGGGAAAAAATGAGGTGGAATGAGCTTATCCCAGTAAAAATGTTTTGAAATTCACCAAATGGATAGTGAGCCCTCAGTTTGCACTGTCCGATACCGCACTGTCAATGTTATTGGCAATATAAGCTCACAAATGTCCTGTACTGCTAATAAAGACTTTTACTGAGGAAATTTTAGGGAAGAATAGCTCGGACTTTCATGCCTAAATAAATGCTTCACTTTTATTCCAAATTTTTAATAAGAACATACGTGCTGCTTGTCACTGCTGCTCTCAAACCACTGAACTCTCCTCACAAAATACAATCTCACATGGCCATCAGGCGAGGTGGAGCACTTGTGTTTCGGGAGCGTTCACCTTGCTGAGTCCCACCAGGAAGGATCCCGCTTTGCAGAGCAGAATGCACCCGGTGCCGCCTCCTGTCAGGGCAGGAGACCTTGAGTTTGGGCTCTTACCTATGTCTACTTTCCTTTTTCTCTGTCTTCTGAGGCAGTGGGATAAGCCCAAGGATCAGGAATATGTAAGAGGAGACACAGTGACACACAACTGTTGGTGGGTGGTGGAGTCCTTCAAGTTCCTGTTATCTCCAACCAGTCTTTCCCTTTTCATGCTGGTGGTGGAGGCTACCAAACAAATCTTGCATTTTGACCCATGGCTGCTATTGCCACTCACTCTTTTGTTACCCTTCATTCTTTCCCTTTGCACCAAGGAAGCAATTTATGGATACTCAGGGGTGCAACAGCAAGCACTGGGAAGAGAGGTCATCCAAAGTTTGGAGGGTTGCTAATGAGATTTTTCTTCATTAATTAGTCAAAGCTAATTAGTGTCTGTCTTTGCAGAGATTCTGATGCAAACACAAGAAGAGAGTAGTTAAGTCAGGAATTTTACAGCACCCTTGTGTTACTAACAGCGCCAGCAGACATTAACCTCTTCTCCCTTGTCCTTTTCAGTTTTTGGATTTTCCCATGGTAGGTAAGATTTACCTGTTGGCAGACTGCTATTGAAATGCTCTGAAGTCAAATAATGTGTCTAAATCACCAGCCAGGCCAGAGAGGATAGCAATTCCTTCTGTTTACATCTTGGAGGCAACTTTGCCTCTGGAGGAAGGAGTCTGAGGCTCACTGGGGGCTTGCTTTGAACGTGTCCACTCTCCCCCTGCCCTTTCGCCTCCTAGGCTGAGCCAGCTGTAAAAGTGTCAGCCTGGCTAGAGATCCCCAACCAGCCAGACATGATGCATAGTTCCTCTGGCTCTTCGTTGTGTTCTGGTGGCTGCTAGTCTCAGGGAGTTTTTCCTGGACTGCTGGTGCAGGAGAGAGGCATTGCACTTCCACAGCCAGCCCCCATGCTTATTTTGGGTGGACGTGGACAGAAAATGAATTGTTTTTCAGGTATTCCTGTTCCACAGAGCAAGGCTCTGGTGTTGTTTATCACTGTAAAAGGAAATGAGGATTTATAGCATTACCTGTTAACTTTACCAGGGAAAAAAGATTGCTGGAATTTAAAACTACCCTCTTGGGATTTTTTTTCTGTTTTTAATTATAAATTAGTATGCAAATAGTCCAAAGTCCTTTTGGTTGCTGTTGTAAACTGCAACGCATGAGAAAAGCTCCATATGATAGCTAAAGTGATGAAAGCAGCATGTAGAAAATGCTGGGTAACTGCTAAGTGAGGAGGAGAAGGGAGGAGGGCAAAGGGTTGAGCTTTTTCACAACTTGGAGGTCTTATGACACAGCAGATGTCCTCTGTGTTTGATTGCCTGGGCCCTTGGGGGAGTCTGCAGCTCACCATGGTCGGCATCAGTCTGTCATGCCACTGGTGCCTTGTCTGGGGAAATGCGTGCACTTGGCATCCAGCCATGGTTCATGGTCACCGGTGAGGAGGCTGGCATCCTTCATGGGGGGCAGTTGTAAATATTTCCATCCCCACACTGATTAACTTCTAGGTACCCACTGAGAGACGTGCCATCCAAAGCACAAAATAACTCTGTGCTGCTCTGTGAAGCAGCAGCGCAGTGTGATCTGATGTACTAAATATTTGGGGCAGAGCCTCCCAGTTCAGGATCCTTGTGCAGACATCTGTGTGTGTTACCATGTATCTGCTGTGAACAGTGTGCGACTTGAGCAAAATCTCCAGAAATTATCTTGGTTTACCTTAGTGAAGCTGAGATCAGAGTCAGATGTTTGTCTGACCTCTTTGTTGAGCACACAGATATAAAAACCCTCGCTTCTCTTCCAAGATTAATTATTGATCACAAAAAGCTTTTTTCTAACACAGAGAGCATTATATAATTACTATTACCTCTATATACTTCTTTCCTTCTTCTTACTCTTGGCTTGTGGACTGTTGCTGTCACAGAGGTTGTCAGGTAGGTGGCTGTCTACAGCTGTCAGCTAAGAGAGACCATTTTAATTATGTTTCTTTTCATTTCACATTCAAGTCACAGTTTTAGCCATGCTGAGGTTGGCTTCTCTTAGCACGTGAACTTGGAGATGGCTTCTACTGAGCCCAGTGGGGACCTCCATCCCTTCTGTGGAAGTCCTTCTTTGTTTCCTTCCTCACTAACGCTACTAAGGAGCAGATATTATCCTTTTTTATATGCTTGATATTAAAAATTAGCTTTGATTCAATACCTGATATTCCTAAAACTTTCTATTGTACTCTTTACTGCCTGGCATTTATGGTATTGGAATTGTATCTATCTCTGTAAGGTTTTTTTGTTGGCAACATCCAATTTTTAATGAGCAGAAAGTTCAGGAATGTAAACCTTAAGCATCAGACAGTCAGGAATATTAGCCTTTCAAGATCATCTGCTGCTCTGACTGAATATGCATGACAGTCTCTTAAAAACTTCCTTCAGGTTATTTAATTAATTCAGTGGTGTAGTTTTATGTTGGACATTTACTGACTGGGAGGAGGATTGAACTGGATCTCAAATGTTCAGTGTGCTATGCTTAAAATGTATCATGTATGGGAGCTGATAATTCAGATGTGACAGAGTCCAGGCATCAGGAGAAAAGAAGTTGGTGGAAAGCACAGGTTCAGCCGTTTCCACATCGTGCCTGGCTCTGTGCTGGCAGTGCTGCTGTGTCCCGTCTGCCTACAGCCACACCACTGGGTTATGACTCAGCGCCCTTGGGACTGGAGTTTCCCCGCTTCTTGTGTTTTGCTTGCATACTGGGCTGGGACTAGAAGCCCAGGTGCTAATCTCTGTAGTCCAGTGTAAGTCTGGAGTGGTGTTCCCTTTGAATTCAGCACTGTTTCCTCTACATTTGCATCTGTGCAACTGAGATCCAGATCTGGAACAAGATGATAGGAGCTTTTTTTGCCCTTCTTTGTGTTTTTTATTGGTGAAGTGCTGCTATTTAGAGAACATGTTAGGTTTCACTGATACCTAAATCAACAAAGATGTTTCTCTGAAGAGAATTTTCCACTATGAGCTGAAGCTAACCCAGTTTTTTTAAGTCAAATATCTCTGAATTGTTCTGAGTTTTTTTGTTTACAAGGGATTTTTCTAAAATCATAAGAAATCCCCAGTCACTCTCCAAGAGGCTTTAATAAAGTCGCTTTGTAATATGCTGCCAAGCTTCCTCAACCCTCCTCCTACCCCACTGCTTCCTAAATCTTAAGAGAAGCTTGAGAGCTCCTGATATTCACTGAAACAGTTACTGGTATAATTTTAAAGTATGGACTTTTTTTTTTTTACATGTGCACTTTGCGTCTCTGTCCCAATGAACTCTGAGCACTCAGTCTGCCGTGCTGGGTGGTGAGGTCTGATGGAGAGGCTACTCTACCCTGGCTGGCCTGGCAGCTTTCTGGCCCTGTGTTTAGTGAAGCTATTGCTAATAGCTGGTTAAATGGATAAGATCACTTGGGCAGTCTAATCCCAATAGCCTTATCTTCCTGAGACCGGTGTGCAATTATAACGAAACACGTTCCAATGGAAATGCTTAAGCACGTTATATCTTAAACCACTCAGATGCTTTGCCTTAAGTGGGAATCCTCATGGGGTGAGCGTAGAAATGGTGAGTGCATCCCTTGCCCCACTCCCTGAACATCCCCTGTGGGTAGGGCAGCTGCTTAACCTGGAGAAGAAGCCAACAGTTTTGAAGATTATGTGCCCTGATCAAGTGAGGTATATGGACCCTGCCAGGAAGGATGGCCAGCTTGCTTCTCTCCATGCCAGTGTGGACATTCTCTGTACCAAAGCAGCACTGCTAGAGTTTCACCCCGTGGAAGGAGTTATGGTGGTGGGGAAGGTGGCCTGATGGGTGCCCTGAGAGCAAACATGGAGCCGCAGAGCACCACTCACTGTTTTAAACAGGGCTCTTATCCCTGCAGGGACCACACAGCTGCGGGCTCTGCATCCCCCTCCACCGTCAGCATCACTTGACTGCCCAGGATGGTTCCCAGCTTGGGCAAAAAGGAGCTAATTAATCCTCTAGGCTGCATAAGTCTAGACAGGAGCAGAAGCATTTTAGGCATGTTCTGTTTTGGTTTGTTGGTGGTATTGTTTTTTTTGGTATAAAATTAGTGTTAGCTTGCTCTGGCTAAGCAGAGCAGGACGTTGAATTCCTGCCTGCAGTTAACTGTGAGAGCCTGGGAGACACTCTGTAAGGCTTGTGGTTTCATGCTCCTGCAGCCCCACGTGCCTTTCCATTTTTTAGATTGTGGGGTTTAGGTATTTGTTCTTTTTTTAGAACTTTTTGTGTGCTCCAGAGTTGTGTTCTGTTTTGGGATCTTTTACCCTTTTTTTGGTCTTTCTTTAATGATTGCATGCCAAACTATAATACAGAAGACTTTAAAGCACTTCACATCCAACTTTCCTGAAAAGTAGACACTTCTGGGTTATAACACCATAAACTAATAGGACAGAAAAAAGGAATCTTAGTCCAAAACCAAGGACCCTAAAGTAAATGGCGGTGTTCACCATCCCAGTATGGAAGGATGTGGTGCTCTTAAACATTTGTTTAGCTGCGACTTCCGGAGTATATTGTCAAGCTTCAAAATAGACCAGAGGATAAACTGTGGGGAAGATCATTACCAAAATATCTAGGGAATCTGACATTTTCAGCTGTAAACTACTGGTTTCTATTTCTCAAGCTAAAGAGGAATCTCTGGGAGGTCCCTGGCAGTGGCTCGGGCTCTGTGGCTGGAGGACAATGGCACCTGTAGGCTTTAGCCATCCGTTTGAACACAGGCTGCAATACTTGCATCAGACAGCAGCTCTCAAGTGCTGTTTCAGCAGATGTAATGAAGGGGAACAGAAGCCAAGCTGGAGGGAAGCAGGACCAGCAGCATCAGCTATAAGGCACGAAGTTCAGCTTCTGAAATTTCCTGTTTCTCTCCTCTCCTGCTTCTATCCTCTCACTGTGGGTCATGGGTGCATAAGTGGCCTTTGTGCTTATTATCCCTCTTAATCTTTCCCAGTGCAGATCTCCTTCCGTGCTAGAAGTGCCTTGCCTTCTTATTTGAAAAGCAAATAAGGATGAAATAATGGAAAGCCTTTTTTTAAATTATGGAAAGAAAGAAGCTGTGGCTTGTGTGTATGAAAGAAATCACAATGCAGCCTGCCTTGTGCTGTTTATACAACCTGCGTTTAGATCTAAACACTACCCGAGAAGTGTCAGTGACCATAAATGGGGAGGGCTAATGCACAGCTGGTTTTATGGGTAGGTTAAAGCAGAGATCACTGGAGCGAGACTCATAATCCTCAAAGAATTGAATGACTAGCAGCTGCTTAAGGCGTTATTCCTATTCATAATGCCTGTGCAAGTGCACTTGAAGCTGGTTACTCTTTTTGGAGACATGAGGCAGAAAATGCATAAACAACTGAGCCAGGGAGAAAACCAGGGAGCTTGTTCTTACTCTAAGTTCAAATCTGATTGCTGTAAAACCAAGCAAGTTTAATTCATGTCGGGCACCTGCCCCTCACATGAAGCCAGAGTTGGGGGCAGCTCAGAATCTGTCTTCTCAGAGCCAGGTCAAATTCGTAGGAGAAATGAACACCCAGTCTTCTGGACACTGAATGCAGATTTTTCTGAATACTTGACAATCTTCAGTACTTTAATCATCAGCAGGTAGGAAGAGCTGTGCTCCGGAGGCACGGAGTCCCTGCAGGGCCAGCTTCAGGCGCAGGTCAGGCTGCTTGGTTGGCAGAGCCTGCCGCTGGTAGGGCCCCGGCTCGGTACGCACTTGGCACGCCCCTTCCCATGGAAATCCGGGATGGGGAATAGCACTTAGGGGAGGGTCCTGCCTGGCTGGGGAGGACATTAGCATGGACATTGTGTAGAGATGTCTTGGGGTTAACAGAGCATCTCTGCCTGCTCGTGCTGTTGCAGCACTTCTGTTCTCCCTGACACTGCAGAAAGGTCGACGCTTTCTTCTAAAGTGTCTTCTTTTTAACTGTGGGGTTTTTTTAAGACCATTAAATGTGAAAAGGAGAAAAGCGTATTTATGTGAACCCTGGATTAAAAATAAAGGGGAATGGGATATTTAAAGACTCAGAAAAAGCACTGAAGAGTTTGCAATTGCAATCGTTCTGTCAGTGTGGAAATGCAGGGTTTTGTGCATGTATCTAGATAATTTTCATACGGATTTATGCACGTCTTTCTTGTGCAGTGTTGGTAGTGTTCATATTGCAGAGAACATCCTATAAATGACTTTAATCAATGTTTCTTTCCCTGTAATAATAAAATCTTTGCATTAGCTTTCCATATGTCTGTGTTTCTAACAGAGAAGCTGTGCTGAACACAATTTAGCCAAATTAAAAAATAAGTTTTGCTTAAGAATGAGGAACTGATGGAGGGCTCAACTCTTTTCTTGCTGGGGGTGATGTAAATCATGAGTAAGTTTATTGGAGTTGATTACATTATAGTGGCGCAAGGGAACTCTATAATGAGATGTGAGTCAGGCTCAGAAAGTCCCATGCAGAGATGCCAAATGGCAGCATGGGATCATCAGAAAATCCCACAGAGCAACTTGAAAGTTAATTATTAGGGACATTTTCTCTTCTGGAGCAAAGTCTGTTGTTTATTGAAGCAGGTTATGAACCTGCACAAATCCTGCTATGATTATTTGGCCAAGATCACACCACACCATGAAAAAAATGTGTTTTCTTTCTCCCATTTGTTAGTCTTATGTGATATCCTATTTTATGCCTTGTGTTTCCCTGGTGTTTTCCATCTGGCAGCTTGCACTCTGTGTATCTTTTCAAATAAGGATGAGGGTGGAGAAGGTAGGTTTTTCCCTGGAGATAGGAAGAGAAAGAAAAGAGTCCTTTCTGCTAGCAAGTAGATTAATAGTTTAGCCCATAAGCACCTTCACTGAACACCTTCAGAGTATGCAGCGTATTTGAGCTGCTGCACATGGGAAAAGGCTCCCTTGGCTCACATCTTTATGTCAGTTCCAATGAAAAAAAAACGGAAGAGAGTGATACCATCTTACCTGACTTCAGCAATAGCTTCAGCCATCGGCCAGGGAGGATTTCCCATTACAGAATGGAGGGATGTTTCAGTTGAACCTCACTGATGCTATTTCCAATCCTTAACTAATTAATAAGCAAAATTATACCCCAGAGAGACATTCTGGTATGTTCTTTTATGAATTCACACTTCCTCATCAGTAAGAAATCATTGTGGTTAAAACTGATAGGACGAAACTGTTGCAAGGACTGCAGGGTGCTCATGTGGTGGAGGTTGTAGGTGTCCTTCAGCTTGTGTAGGAGTAATGCTAGAAGAGTGGGAAGGACAAAGAAAATATCATTAAGGGCCAGTGCTATCTCAAAAAGGAAACAGAAAAATTTGGAGGAGAATCAGATGTGACTGCTGTGTGCAAGAGCCTGTTTCAGGGCTTCCTAGAGAAGACTGGGCATTGAAGTGTTGATGACTGTAGGAAGGATCACTGTCACTGGAATAAATACGTGTTGCTCTGAGGATAGAAGCTCTGGTTGCAAGAACATTTCCATGGAAATCTTTTGGAACGGGGAAATAAAAAGTTTCTGTAGGGGAATAGTGAACAAGTCCAAGATGTTTCACCAGCCAAGATATCTGGAGAGCCAAGGAGGTGGGGACGTACACCCCAGGGGGAAGAGAAGTACCATGGTACTGAGACTCAGACTCGAAGTACAGAGAAAAACTGATGGGGAAAGTAATGCCTGGTAGACCAAAACCCCCAAAAGTGGTGAAACAGAGTTGCACGTGGGATACTGCTGGCATGAGCTGCTCTCTCTGGTATGCACTGAAATGTTACTTTGCCCCATTTCTTCCTTTCCAATCTTAAATAATGGATGCCTTTTCCTCCTCACAGCTTCTCTGGGGAATGGGAAGTTTGGGAGTTTTCTTCTTGGCGTGATAACTAACATCCTTTGCGGTCCAGAAGGAACCTCCCTGGACCGTGTGAGCAGCTCTGCACACCCAGCCAGATGTGATACTGCACATGAGCTTCTGGCCCAAGGGAAAGCAGAGTGGGGAGCCAAGTTCTTGGGAATGAGGAGTGGAAAGCTGAGTCACCAGACAAGCCTACCCCTGAGCTTTGCTCCTTTTGCTAAAAAGTGGGGACAAGGCTGTTGCAAGCACAATAATTTCACTCCCGGTGTCTCTACTGTTGAAAGCAGGATGGAGAAGAGCTGTGAATTAACCGTGCGTTAGGGGAGGATGGGTAAGAGAGGCTGTTGCAGGCAGGAGGTGAGAGCAGCCCTGCCAGCACATGCAGCCTCCCTGGGCAAGCCCTGCCTGAGCAGCGAGAAGGATCTGGGGGAACCCAGGGGCTGGGGCTGGGACAGGAGCTGGGCTATTACATGGCTTGTCTGGTGCCAGGTTTGCTGCTTGTGCTAGAAGGTAGTGTAGCCTTTCAGAAAAATGACACTGGCGGGAAGAGGAACAGTTATTAAAAGTACCATTAATACCTAAAAGAATTTTGCATAAAGCTTTGCTTTGAAGAAAATAAAAAGAAATCTCTTTATCATGTGAATGGAGTCATCAAGGAAAGCATTCACAGGGCTTGGAGCAACTAATGCCTGCATCATGCTGGGTGCAGTGTCCTTGGAGCTGTCTCTGGGAGAGACGAACATTTTTCAGAGGGGGTAAGAAGGTTGCTCTCTGACATGCTGAATGTTTTTCAAGTAAAAAAAGTCACGCAATTCCCATGAACTTGTAAACTAGCCGTTCATAGTTTTGGCATTACGTCTTTAGGAGCAATCTGAGCCATCTCTGGCTGTGGATACTGTAGTCATCACAGAGTGACTTCAGAAAAGTGAGTCAGATCATGACACCGGCTTCCTGCTTGCTGAGTAATCAGTCTGACCTGTGGTATGTGCTGCTTTGCTAGCACACCCGGCCCAGTCCCGCTTCGCCACGTGTTTTATCTGGGTTTTTTTATTTCATTTGTTTCTTGTGTTTATTTATGGATTGATTTGTTGAGCAGTTGACTTGAGCCAAGCCCACCTAAGCATGTTGCATCCCAGGGTGAATTTTATTAATTTTTCTTTTGCAATTATTACTAGTGTTGGTGAGAGCCCTGCATGGGAGGGGGTTGAGAAGCCTCTGCTTTGTGCACTGATGCCAGGATATCTGCTTGCTCAGGCTTTACGGAGCAGGCAGCACTGAGAACCAAGGAGGGAGACGGGGAAGCATGGGTCAGACTCCCTGCATCAGGGAGGTTTAGGGAGATGCTGTTTGAATTGACTCCCTGCCAGTTGAACACAATACATCATGGATCTGAGCTGAGGCTGATGTTTTAATGGTTTGATTAGTTTAGGAAGAATACTTCTATTGTGTGTCTTCGATTACGTTAAGTACTGTGTGAAGTTGTTATATCAGGATGAGCTTAGATTGCCTTTCTGTATACAGCACAGTCTGCGCTGTCTATCCAAGATCCTACCAGTAAGCTGCTGGAATCCTCTTAAGTAAGGAGCTGTTAAATTAATAAAGCTGTTAATCACATGTGAGGTAAAAAAAGAGATAGAGAGGAGGAGAAAATCTTATGTAGAAATGCCAAATCGTAGCTCGAAGGTTTCCACATGGGATGGTCTTGCAGTGCTGGGTAGAACAGTTCTTGTGTTAGAGAGCTGTCTTTCATATGGTGGTTTTTATACAGCTTCATATTTTTAGATAGTCTCTGTGTCAGAGTTTGAGCCTTGCTCCTAATCAAATATAACACTTAGATTGCACTGTGCTTCTTAAATGTTAATCCCAACAGAACCCCTTTATACTCAATAAAACCTTGTTATTATTATCCTCTGCACACAGGCAAGAATTGCAGGCAGGGAAGTGAATTGCTAAAGCCCTTCTGCAGAGTTGCCATCAGTTCCAGTTCAGGACTGGCAACCTGTTTTCAGACCATGGACCATGCTTTCACTCTAAATACAGTTGTAGGACTATGTAAAAGGTATTTTAGGTGTATTTAAATATGACAGAATTGACTTAGATGTTATTGAAGTCAACAGGATTTAAATGGCTTGCCAGATACTTTCAAAGTTTTGCTTTGCATCCATTACTCATCAGAGCTGCATGAAATAAAAGGCACTGAAATGGAGCATGATAAATAATTTACATAGAAAATAATTGAAAATTTACTTTTTCTGTATGATTAGCTATATGCAGCTGTTAATCAGTGCAGATAGTGACCTGGGTGTGATTGCTCTTTTTTTACCAAACATGGCTGTAACACAGGGTGCAGCTGTGGTAGACATGGATGTATGTGTGTCTGATTGTTCATGTGTTGAAATAAACAGCGTCCTTGTCAGACTGATGTCAGCGTGGTTTTAGTCTTTGCTGCCGTTTTTCAGGGAGGAAGTGATTGCTATGGCTCAGCCTTTTAGCACAGGATGCCCTGCCTCAAGTGCATATTTTGACTGAGATCGCAGAATCAGAATGGTTTGGGTTGGAAGGGACCTTTAAAGGTCATCTAGTTCCAACTGCCCTGCAAATAAGCAGAAACATCTTTCAACTAGATCAGGTTTCTCAGAGCCCTGTTCAGTCTGACCCTGAACATTTCCATGAGCTTGTTCGTATCTTGGTCTGGAAAGTTCTTATATGTCAGATGTCCAGTATGACATGCTGGTAAATGAAAGCAATTTAAAAATTTTAAAAAACCCCAAAAACAGCAGAATTTAAAAAATGCACCTTTGTGGAGCCTTGGGAGCTGCAAGCAGAGCAGCAATGCTGACCCATGTGCAGGGGCCAGGTCCATACAGAGATGTGAGTGGTATGTGTCACCAGGAAACCTACAGGCAATCTTAAGCCATAATCTGCCAGTGTTTTTGCACTTCTCTTTGAAGTCAGGGGAACTATGTTCCTCTAACGTGACCTTTGTATCCTCCTTTGGATCTTATTGTATAGACTGGAGGCCAGCATGTCATTAACAAAGAGGCAGAAAAGCAGAGCTGTCTGGGCTTTTTTTGTTGTTTTAAGACCTTTTCTGTTACAAACAGGCATGCCAGCACTTTGCCTGGACAGTCGGGGAGGGAAAGGGAAGTGGCAGTGCTGGCACACCACTGCTGCCCTCCCTGGCAGCTGTGCCCCAGCCTGAGCCACGCTGCTCACTACGGGTGTTCGTGGCTCTGCCAGGTTGCCGCTGCCTAGTCTTGTGCTACCAAACTGCTCCTAACTGCTGTAGCTGAACATCCACATCCACTCATCTGGGCTGATGGGCTTCAGCTTTTGTCCCGTGAACAGCTGGCAAAGGCACCTGATACCAATAGCTGATGTTTTTTGGCAGGAAGGGCAGGGTATTTGGCCTCATCTCCACTGAATCCCAGCTCTTGGCCTTCTTTCAGAGGGAGGCACTCAGAGCAGATCCAGTTGACTGAGAAAATCTCTTTTTCGGATGATGAGCTGTGTCAGAGGGATAAGGCTTTCGAGGAATGGCACTCCCAAGCCTAACTTTAGCACTTAGGCTCAAACTACCGTGCTGTGTATGAGATGCAGCAGGATTAGAAAGGTCGGTCAACAGAAGCACCTCCCTGGCAAACTCAGGGCTTGACAGTGACCCAGAGCTGCTGCCAGCTGTTGCCTACTGGATGGCTTCAGGCCATTCTGGGCTGTCTTCCTCCACTGCCACCAATGGGGCTGGCAAATCTGATGGCAGCCTCTCAGTGTTTCACAGACAGCCGTGGCCAGACACCACATGTGCTCTTACAGACAAGAACTCCATCAGCATTAAGACCATGAAGCCACGTGGTGGACGTGCTGGGTCTGATGGGTGTGTCCTGCCATCCCTTGAGCACAGCTGACCGGTGCAGTCCGCCCGCGCAGATGCTGGGATGAACAGCCCTGTCCTATGCTCCTCGGAGTCCTCCTCCGGACCTTGCATTTCCTAGCAGGGGGGCACTAAGAGCACCTTATCTTCGTCTGCTGCTTGGCTTGCATTGTATCCAAGCCAAAAGTAATCCAAAGAACCCACCACCAGACCAAGAGACCTGTGTTATCTCCTGCAGCTAAAGTCAACCGAAAAGCCTTGGAGGGCCCTTAGAGTACTCTGAGTTGAGAGAGACACTTTTGCATCTCTGGAAGAGCAAGTGATGTTGACCTCAGACCCAGGCAGAAGCAATATCTTTAATCTCATGTTGTACTGGATTCTTAATCTCCGTTACATTGCTGTATCTCATTTGCACATATTTTCCTGTGTACGTAGAGATAGGGGCTTTTTTCAAATATTAATCAGCCTGACTGATGGTGGAGATTTGTGCATCTGACAACATGACATCAGTTCTGTGCGAGCCCTGTTGTTTGCAGGCCATTACAGAGCAACTCCTTGAAACAAGCGTTTCACAAGCAAGTTTGGCGTTTTTAGGTGTTAGTTTTCCAGCTTGTATTTACTTCAAGAAAAGTAACAAGGACATAATTCTTTGGCACATTAGTACCCTTATGTTGCCATCTCAAATACTGTTAGAAGTTTGTTGAGATCTTAAAATCCAATTTGTATCACATTGCCCAATGCTGTTACGATTACAATGGAGATAAGCAGAAGTGTGTCTTGCTTTCTCTTCTTCCCTCTGTCTGTCCGTCCGTGCCTCCCTCCCTTACCTGGTGTTTTATCTAGAGAGAGAAACTTACAAGCAGCGGAAACAGTGCTATATGGATCATGGTGCAGGACCAGTGACAAATGGTACCCTGTGCTGCTGTTGGGGAGATGCAGGGTGTGGAGCTGCAGTTCTATTTCTGCCAGCATATAGAAAATCCACCTTTGGTAACAGAGCAAGGAAGGCAGAATTGGGGTTTGTTTCTTGTTTGTTGGGATCTACCCTTTTTGTCGCTCACTTTTTTTTTTCTTTTTTTTAAACCCAAAGCAGTCACTGAGCTGCTTGCTCCTGCCAGTAGGGCTGGGCCAGGCTCAAGCAGGGCCAGGACAGGGTGGTGGTCGAGGCAGGGCCATGTCCTGGTGGTGCAGAGCTGCCCCTGGAATCCTGGTGGTGTGGGACTGGTGACTGGGACAGTGGGACAAGAGGTGTGCAGCTCTCATTTGCTTGTGAAGCATCCCCAGTTTAGCCAACAGCTCTGTAGCAGCTTGTCATTTGGGAGGCACAGAAATGTTCTTAAAATGACTTTTTTTGCTTCCTTTTCTCCTCCCAGCCCTTTCTCTATGAAAGCTATTGCATTCTGGCTGCTGTCAATTTAAGAGTTTGTTAAACCATTCCAGACGTGTTTGTAGAATATCTGTTCTGAGTGTAATCTACATTGTGCTCCCTGGACCCTTCCTCTCTGTCACAGAAAAATAAGCTTAATAGAGTTAAATGCAAAACTACAAATTTCACTGAACTATGGGAATTGACTGCATAAGCCTCCTATGTAAACAGAAAGCACCAATTTGTACAGCTCCGCAGTTAAATACTGGAGATTAATTTTTTACAAATGTCAAATGTCTGTATTTAAATTTAATATACATGTTAAGCCTTTTCCCTTTTTCCTCAGCCTTTCATTTGTAACAGGCATGGAGACAGTTAGAATTACTTCTTTCCAAAAACAAAGGCATCTAATTTCTGAACCTCATGCTAGGCATGGAAAAGGTTGCTTCCCTAAATAGGATTTACCCACTCACCCTCCCCAGCCGCTGCGGGCCAGTGTGTCCCAGGCTGCACAGAGCTGTGTTCAGCTGAGGCCAGCAGCTGCCCCATGCTGCCCTTGCACTGCTGCCTGGGTCTTCCCAGCGGGGCTTGTCGGCAGCACCTCTTCCTCCCCACTCATTTTCGTAGTACTTCATCTCTTCACGTTATTTTGAGAATGATGGGTGGAAGAAGGAGAACCTCTCCTCCATCTCTCTACACCGTGTCTCCTCGCATCCATGCATGTTTTAAAAGCGCAATAAATATGTGTTCTGGCCCAGATTCTGTTGCTGGGCTCTCTGCATGGGGGAGTTTCAATTGTTTGAAGTGCTGGCACATCTATCAGGCGATGTAGGTTGTCTGCTGATGGGGTCTCTGGGTGTGTCTTGCTAGGGACCAGGCGTTGGGAGGGGAGCAGTGGCCCCGTGTATCTCGTCAGCCTGTGCAGCAGCTGTGCTCCCGCCCCACATACACACACAGCCACTGCCTGGTTCTGGGCTTGCTTATGTAGCACATTGCTTCCAGAATGAAATTACTCTTTCTCATGGGGAAAATAAGTCTCCTCGGCTTTATAGGCAAATTAGTCTCAAGGTGTTTGAGGAGGACTTACAGGGCAGTAGCCTTGTGGATGATATTGGAGGCAAATATGAACACCAGTACCTCAGATTTTTTTAGCTTTCTGTTGTGTGCCGCTCATTTGATTAACTTATTCCCTAAGTTAACAGTAAGGTAACAGTAAGAAACTGCACATAAAAAACCATACAGCATCATGCTTTATTAATAATCTGAAGAATGTTTCTACAACTGTATCTTTAAACCTGTATTTATTTTTTAAAGAGTATTGAAGAGGATGCATCTTTTGTTATTTTCTATTATCGTGTTTGCTGTTACCTTTCTGCTCTTCTTTATATATTTGACTAATTCCCTTGAAACTACCTGATTGGTGTGCACAGATATTTATGTGCATAACCATCTGCAGATCAAGTAATCAGTGGGAATTAATGCTGAAATTCCTGTTGATACAGTTCAGGAAAAAGAAGGCGGAATAGGAATAACCCTTTCAGAAAAGCCATGAAATGTAAAAAAGGCCTGTGTTGCAGCATCTGAATAACAGAGCTATATGAAAGAGAAATGACAGTGGCATTGAACCCATCAGTAAACACTTCACAACTTTCCTTTGGCATTGCAAACCCTTTCCGCTCCGTTCTTCTGGTTGATGTGATGCCGGCTGGACGCCATGCTGTGTTTTACAGCCTTGTAATTCTCTTCCCCAGCATATATTCTCTCTATACATTGGTGCTGTGTGACCCTGCTTCCTGGCCTGCTGAAGACAAACACCCAACCGAACTCAAATCTGTTGCCCGTGTCCTGTCTGTGTAGCACTTAATCTTGGAAATGACCCCCTCTTAATTTTTCGTGTTGCTTGTATTGCTGTACCTCAGGACAACTGAGCCTGTCCATAGAGGCAGCGATGCTTTATCTGCGTGAATTAACAACCTGAATAAAAGGTAGTGTCTCAAGAGCTCTCATTATTTATCTATCTTTATGTTTGTCTTATAGAACAAATAAAAGTGCACTGGACAATGTGTGATATGGAACAGCTGAGGAGCCCGGCTTGGCTTTCTCCAGCTGGTATCCAGAGTGGCTTCAAAGCTTTGTGTCCTCTTTGTCATGTGCATGCATAAGCCTTGGAGTGGGGATGGAGGCAGGGGCTGCATCAGTGGGCACTGAGGCAGTCCCCAGATCAGCTCTCTGGCTGAGCTGACTGCAAGTGTCTGCAGATTTTATGCCTCAGGTAGTGGAAGATCACCCAGGGACGTGCCAGTGCTGGTTGTGTCTGAGTATATGCAGCTTTGGTTAGCTACCAGTTACACCTTGGCTGCTCATCTCCAAGCACAAGTGTACTGCTGAGCACAGCAACTTTGTGCACCTTCGACTTTTAAGGCACTAGGGTCACAAATAGGGGCATGCAATTTTTACTAGGTCATGAGAGGTGGTTACTGTATTGTTGCTGAGTTATAACATCTTCATGCAAGATGCTTGTGGCAGTGGAGATTCAATTTAGGGGTGACTGATTTACAAGATTACACCAGTGATATATGCATCAATCTGTGCACAGGCTGCTCAAAATGGATGCATGGGGAGTACTTCTCTGGGTGTAAATGTACTATATATTATAAATACATGATGCTTATGTAGACCAGCTTATGCCTTCCAGTACTATGTGGAAGGAGCAGGGAATAGAGAGATACCTGCCTCCACTCAAACATGGAGCATAGCACTGGAGGTGCCAATATCTCAAGGATCAGAAGGGGCTTCTTAAGTGCATTCATTACACATAAATCTCGTATGTGTGTGCAAAGATATATATGTAAATGAGTACTGGAAGATTGAGTTTTGTATTCTATGTATGTAAATGCCTGCTCATGCACTTGGAAGTATAGTGTTGGCTGTAGGTTGCAAGTATAGCAAAAGCATATGGCTTAAAAAATAACTTCAGGTCTGTGCTGTGAAATGGAAGAGAAATGCAGTGTAATGTGCAGAGCTGCAGTCACTACTTTTACCTCTGGGATTTTGACACATCCATTAACAAGGAGACCTTGGTGGTGCAGTTGTTCTCAATCACTGTCAGTCTCACAGAAAATTCAGAGGAAAAAATCCACAAATAACTGGTGATATTGTTTAAGCGATAGTGCTGAAACTCATTCATTTAATTTGAGTTATATATGATCATATAAATAAAATATAAGTTTATATGTGTACATAGTATTCTCATGTGCATGATTAAATGTTTGTATGGTACAGCATAAAGGACCTTAAAATTAGGGAAAAAATTTAACTTGTATGCAAATGTGTTTTATTTCTCTTTGATCATTAGTAAAATGACATGATTGCTAAGGAACAGGTTATTCACCCAACAACATGTAGAAAGGCATCGGTTAACTTAGAAAACCAAAGTGGAGTGTAACACAGTATCCAGCTTAACTGACGGCTTGGAGACTGGGTAAGCATTATACCCAGAGTGGGGCTGGAGGTGACTGGGGTCGGTAACTTGCTTTTAGATGGAAAAGGATTTTATTGGCTGCAAGATTATCTTGGAACCTGAGTGTACGTAATGGTATATGCATAAGGAAAACTCAATAATAGATATGCAAAAATAATAAAAGAGATTGAAATAAGTAAGATAGAGATAAGTCTCAGCTGCAAAATCCAGATGTGGATTTCGCAGCAGATACTTTTTTAATGAAAAATTTTGGGAAATATTTTCCCTTTCTCCTTCCAGCTGGCTCTTGCTTGGGCCCCTCTCTAATATAAGCCACATAAGAGAAATGCCAGTCATAATCTAATATTGTGCTTGGTGAATATGAAGTATTAAGAAACAATGGGGAAATGAGAAAAAGAGACTGTAGGCGAACCAGTCTCCAGACCTGGCCTCTTTTTCCTGAGTTTATCAGTTCTGGGAAAGAGGATATACAATATTTTCAGTAATGTTTTCCACAGTTATTCATTTTCAGCTTTGTTTTTAGCCTGCTTCTCAAGTCTCTGATATTTTTCTTTCTTCTTATTTGTGATCTGAGTCTGATATCCACCATCATCGCCAATAACCTGAAAACAAATTACTTTCATAAACTGGGTAAGTTAAACCTCTGACTGTCCATAGCCTCCACTGCCATTAATGGCCTTTTTGTTCATGGCCCCAGACACTAGTCTTAAAAAACCCTTGTGCCTAGACATGACTCAGAGGATAGATGTTCAAGCATGAATGACAAATTGGTTTATCACAAATATATGAAAAAGAAATGAGGTGCGACAATGTCAAAGTTAGATAGGCTTCTGAAAAGCCAGCATGACCTTGTGCAATGTGTGTGCCAAGTCGCTAAATTTAACTGGGTATAGTCTTGTTAAGAAAGTGCTAATGCTCCTTTTCCAGAAGGAAAATGGGCCTTTTTGGTTCCCTAGGCACCTGACCTCTTTCGGTGCAAATATTAAATAGCTTGCACATCCCGACCTGCTTCTATTTACAACCCTTCCAGCTGAGCCCAAGGAAATACTGCCAGGAGCAGGGGAGGGAGGAGACCAAAGCATGGACCAAGTAAGAGAGGGACCCACATCTTCTCTTCACTGCTTTGTACAGCAGGTCTCATTAAAGTATAGGAGAGTTTTTTGACCCAGAGTGTTTTACCTGCAGGGCCTGAAATGCTGCTCTGTTACCTTGCTGGAAATGGGATCCGTGCTAAGGCCAACAGATGTGGAGGGGTAGGAGAGAGCTCATGGCTTTGCTTTTCACAGCTCCTTGTTGGCGTTGCAGCTGTTGCCGTGCCTAGCAGGAGCATGCCATGCCTGGCACACAGCTTTATTTCCAGAGCCGTGGAGGCTATCTTGGGTGGGATGACACCTGTAGCTTCAGGTGTTTTCCTGTCTGTTCACTGTCAGGGTGGCCAAATGTCCTCTCCATCAGTTGTGCAGCAGTACTGGGCTGGCTAATCGCAACTGCGTCCTCTTGGCCGCCTCAGCGGTATAACCCAGTGGTATATGCCCAGCACAGCCGGCTGGGCAGCTTGGAACTGCAGGGCTGTCTGGTTCAAGGACTTTTCCTATTCCTCTGGTGTACAATGTGGCCTCACTTCGGCTTTCTCTAGAAATTCAATTGCCCTACACATTTCTAGAGGCATGTCACCTTTGCTCTGTGAGCTAGGGCCATGCAGGCTGTTGACAGCAGTGGAAAGATGACTTCATGCGTCTTGCAGTCTGTGCTCCCATCTCTGCTTTCCAGGCTGGGCAGCATTTAAGGTTTTTCTTTCTGTTGGTTTTGGTTTGTTTTTTGTTTGTTTGTTTGTTTGTTTTATGGGAGGAGTTATCCTGGCTTACACTGCGTTTATGATTCACTGTAATCATCAGGTCCTTTTCTGAAAGGCTGTAATCTAATTAGTTGCTCCCCACCCCGCATGAAGTGTATTAATAACAGCAGGAACAGTTCATTTCAGAAAATCCTTTGTAAACTATGCATGTGGCACATATGCACAGCAGAGTAGAAACCTTGCAGAGTACAGAGTTATAAATCTCAAAGAGCTTTCCAAAAAAAAAAAAGTGTATCCCTGTTTCCATTTTATGGATATGGAAACTAAGTCACGGAGAAGGCACCTGACACATTTTTCACCGCCCCAAAGGGAACTGAATGGACAGAGCTGGAAAGGAGTTTAGTGATCTGGAGCTCCTGCCCTGTCCTGTGCCTACCCTGCCGGCAGGAAATGTGTGCAGTGCTCTGCTTATCTCTTATCTGACCCACTTCTTCACATTATTTCCCTCCTAGTTCTTGTCTTTCAAGCACTGTGGTGTGATGAGATGGGGATTCTCATCACTACACGCACCAGAAAGATAAATGTTGCGTCCCAGTATTTGTGTAAGCTGGCCCACCGGAATTTTTGCTTTGGAGAGTCAGCTCTTACGAAAAGTCCCTGTCGCGATAGCGCACAGAGGGTGCAAATCAGCAAAATAGGAAGATACGTGCAGCTAGTTTACTGGCTAGAGGTGTTTGAACCGTGAATCACTCACCATCACTCCGCTTTGCATACAAAATATCTTGTATCAAATTCTCTATTCATTTTTGTCCTTTTTCTATGCCTCCAAGGTCTGACAGTAACAATTACTCTGCTTTCATAAACCTGCCGGACAGCAGTGCAGATGCTTGGTCACATCTTCTATTTATTCAACTTGTTTAGGCTTGCAGTGATAATTGTTTTTTCTCTGAAGCATATGATATAACCCATGAGGCCAATGTGAGGTTGCCATGAGCCATGCAATGCAGCAATCACTGGCAAATGCTGATTACCTTTGTGCTCAGATGATTTGAGAGGATGTTGCATGAAGGTGTAAATAGATAATTTTCTGTTAGCTTCTGTTAGCAATGCAACCAAAGGGATTCCCCCTCATTTAGCATTATTCCAATTCAATTTGCAGCAGCCTTGTCAGCCAAGAAATACCCTGGTGAGCTTCTGGTCAAGAGTGGTTTCCTAAGTACCACTAGAAAAGCAGCCAACCCTCCCAGGGAAAATGAGTCCTCTTTCTTGTCTATGTCTGTTGCTAGTAGCAGGCTTTAGCATTTAGACTGCCTGGTCACAGTTCGAAGGCATAAAAAAAAGTATAAAATAATTTGTCTGCTTTCTTTTACACTTCTTTACAGAAAATCAAAATTAATAGTTCTCTTTGAACTGAGGAGGATTCTTTTCACTTTGTCATTTCCTTCTCCTTTTTCTTCATATTAAAGCAAGACTCCTAGGTCCTGCAGTGAAGAAAAGTAGCAGCGTTGTTGCTAAAACTTAGAAGTTTTGAGAATGAGGTAGAAGTCTCTCAAGGAGATTTCTATTTTCTTTCCAAGAACAGTTACAGTTTTTCCTAAACGGATTAGCCTCTTCAGCAAGACAGCCTTGCCGAGCGTGAGGGAGTATTTTCCTTTTTTACAGGGATTTAAGGGACTTTTTAAAAACTAGTTCTTTAATTAAATATGGGGAAAGATTGGAAACTGAAGAGTTTATGTGGATGGTTATGGTGGCACTGTGGGCTTTATTTTCACAGATAAGACAAAATTCTTCTTTTAGTTTTGTCTTTCTTGTTTTTTCTGCTGGATTGGTGGCCTTCTGGGAGGGGACTGCTGGCTGAGCAGAATGGTGGCCATGGATGTCACAGACTCCTCTCCCAAAAGGCCTGCTGCCATTAGAGCTGGTCCCACACTGTAGGATGGATCTGGGCTCATCTCATTCCCTGTATCTCTGTGCTAGGTGGGTGTTACAGGGACAGAGCATCAGCAAAGGGATGACCCAAGCTGGGCAAGTGTGAGGCTGGTCTTTAACTCCAAGTGCACAGTTGGGTTATTGGGATCCTTCTGCCCAGTTTTGCTCTGTGTCAAGATCCAGCTGCAGAAAACTCAGTGCTGTGACTAATTGCTGTTACTTGGTTCCAGTACTTCCCCATCAGGTATTTTAATTAAACAAGTTCTAGTTCCATCTTAGCATAAATGCAGACTTCACACCAATTCCCATAATTTTGGCTTAGTTTGTAGCCTCCACCAAGAGCCAGCACACTGCCACGTTGGAAATTTTAGGCTCACACAGGATGACTGCTGCTCTGAAAATGAGACAAATATCTTCTAACTGCCTCATCAACAGATAAAAAAGCAGAAGGACCAAGGTCCTGCATTTGTGCAGATTCAAGTCTGAGCAGGAGCTGGGTCTGGGAAGGAAAGCCAGAGTGTTTTTGCAGGGATGAAGGGAAGGGTGCAACTGGAGGGCCCCTCTTGGGCCCGGAGCTGTGGCTGCTCTTTTGAATCATAGCCAGACTGTGCCCTGCAGAGAGGACATCTCCTCACCTTTCCTCCCCTTGCTTGGCTTGGAGGCTGCCACCGTGGCCAGCCCTGTGGTGGCGGAGCAAATGTGGTAGGAGAGAATCTGTGGGTCATGATTCATCTAGAGGGCAAATTAAAAAGTGCTTTATTTGTAAAAACAAATGCCCTCACAAGACTAATTCTTCATGCATTTGTTATGAAACAATTCACTTCAGGTATGTTTTAGTTTTCCTGCTCAGCTTTCAGCTTTAAACCAGGTCTTTCTCATTTTAATCACTCGTGTATGGATGCCATTTCCTCCAAGTTGGTTTCTGGATGAGGGCAGGCATCCTCCAGCTGTGACTGCCCCAGTAGCCAGTGGGTCAGGGACTGATGCAGGTGTGTGGGGTGGCCTCCCTGGGCTTGGGGTGGCCAGCAGGACTGCCATGACCTACAAATGCACCTGGCATTCACCACCACCTTTGGCAAGGGAAGCACTCGTGGTGCAGGAATTACCAGTCCCATTACCGCTCCGGTGCCAGGGAAATGAAGCTTTTCCATTACAAGACCATGGTAAATCACAGGAAGGGATGACAGCCTCATTAGCATGGGCAAAGTTAACTGTAATTTATGTATAAATAACTCCTTTATGTCAAGATAATTCAGCTACCTTAAAATGCTTTCTTGCATTCTGTAGAGATACCTGTGATTTACACACCGTAGTTCATGGCATTTTCCTAATTACACATAGACATTTTCAGGGATTTTTTGGGTGTTCATGCTTGCAGGTCAGCCCTTAGCAGTAACCCATTTCTCCGGGAGGTCCTGGACGACACGAGACAGGTTGACTTCTTCCTCCTCTGCTTTCCTGGCTGGGCTGGGACAGTGGAGCAAGGGTGTCGTTTGCCAGTGTGGCTTTGCTGAGCAAGTTCACACAGTATCCCAGGGCCGCCAACCACAGACTGCCCCAGGAGCAAAGGCACCAGACAAAGTACACGATGCCTCCTGCAATGACAGGCCATGTCATTGGTTTCCATCAGTTCTCAATAGCTTTTTTTGGGAAGGATTTTTGCTTACAGTTAAGCTTGGCTTTACAAGTGGGGAATGCTTTACCGCTTCCCTTTGGTCGTATTGTTTGCTTGCTGAGGAGCAGTATGGCTGTCAGGTTTAATTCTGCGCCTACATGAACTTGTTTAGATTTGCCTGCCTCCTGGTGGCTAATGCCAAGTGTCTGAAGGCACTGTTTCCTGTTTAACTGTGTGGGAGAAGGTGTTTTTTTAATAAAAGGTCTAAAAGGGCTTGGCATTACTGGGCCTACAATCATCAGAGCATTTCAGCAGCCTTAATCGTTTTCCAGCACATCTGTGTTTTCAACTCATTATTGGCACATTCAATAGCATCTGTATCTTTTGTGTTAGCAGTGTAGTGCTGTGCAACCTTTTACTGACTGTAGTCTTTAGCCAGGTGAAACGCTCCATCTGGTCTTTGGGGTACAGCTTGAGCTCCTCATGTGTGCTCCCCTGGACAGGAAACCCACAACCCTGCTGCCCCAGGTGGGTGGACCTGCAGCGCTGGTGTTTCTTCCAGGTACTTTGCAGAGAAGTAAGTCTCAGCCTTTTTGGGTAGACCAGGTATGAAGTGGGCTGGATCACAGGCTCTTCTCTGCACTTCTAGCTCTCTTTCCCTGCCACACAGATTTTGTCCTGGCACCATCGTAAGGACCACTGGAATTAGACTTGAAAAGCCATAGCATGAGTGTGCATTACAGTAGCTCCTGGTGTGGTTGATGATTCTACCTTTGTTACAGAAATTTCCATTCCATAGAAGAGCCAAGTAGGAAAATAGCTTTCAAGTCATGGGGCTTTCGGTTGCAGAACAGTTTAATCGGAGTGCTGCATTCCTCCAGAAATTCATCGAATGTTGCAAACAGCAGTCAAGTTGCATCATAGCCCAGTAAGGTGCGGGCAGGCTTCTCCACCCACTATAATGGCAGGAGAAAGAGAGGTGGTTCAGGTACTGTATGTGGACACTGAAGGGGTAGAGAGAGGAGTCCAGACTTACTGTATACACACACACTAGTAAGAATAACTCTAAAAGAGCTGAGACAGCAGCCCCAGCTTGTCTGATGCCTTTGTTTGGTGGACAAAAGGCATGGTTTTCATTTCCATTAAGCTTAATATGATTGAACTAACAAGAATTGAAATGCCCTCTTCATCCCATCTGTGGCTGCTGTCATAATGTTGGAGCCTGCTGAGGACCACTGGCAGCGTGTCCTTCATCGCACCATCCAAGCGTGAGCATGAGGATGTGCTCTGCCATACCTGGCAGAGGAGGTGTGAGAATTTGGTAGTAGTTGTACCATGCAAGCAATATTTGAGCTGTTTTTTCAGTTTGCCTCCGTCCAGCTCAGAGCACAGCAGGAGCAAGGGGAAATAAAATCAACTGATGATGAGCTGCAGGCAGGCTGGGCTGGAGGAGAAGCACCCTACCAGTCTCCTTGGGGAAAAAACAAACGAGGCCTTAGACATTGAATAGTTTTCGAAACTCCACCTTTGGGTTATTTTATGGAGGGGGGAAACCAAGGCCTTGAAGCTCCAGTGGTAGAGCAGAATCTTTTGGTGGGCACACCTTGTGCACCATCTTCAGATGAGGAGCTGTTAGAGGGACTTCAGGGTAGGGGTCTAAGTGTTTTGTGGTGTCTTTTCATGGCGGAGTAGTAGTATTACCTTCTGCTGCTATATCTACAAAACCAGCCTTTCTGCAGTCTTCTTTTCCGATAGGGAACTTTTGTTTTAAATGCAGAACTTGATAAAAATAATGATTCATCTGCTGTTCTTATGCCTGAAAGCAGTTGTTCTCTGAGTAGTTTAATGTCTGAACCTTTAAAATAGAAGGAATGACTTAGACACTTTATAGGTTTTTAACTTGAGCCTCAGAGACGACGAGTAGGGGATTCAACTTGAAGAGAAAAACACATGTGCACTAAGGGAATTGTGGGTTTGGGGTTTCTTTCCAAGGTCTGCTTGGCTTTTGCGGGCTCCAGCCCCATGCTCCCCTGGCCACGCTTCCTGCTGCAGGAGGACTGCAGGGCTTGTGGAGAGTGAAGGTTGTGGTGTCCTTCAGAAAATCCAGCTTTCCAAAGGTTTGAAATAAAGATTTTGCAACTGAGCTGCAAAGTTTTTAGGGGGAATTCTTTGGGGATGGAAACAAATAGCTCATCGTACCATTTCACAGGATTTAGCAAAAAGCAGTGCTTCAGCAAGGGATGGTGTGGGTATTTGGGGTTTTTTTAATAATGGCATGGGGGATTTCTTTTTTCCTTTTGTCTCATAGTGAGTAGAGTGTGAACAACTGACTTCTGAATGGAATAGATTCCTTTTAGAAACTGGAACTGATGTTAAACTGTGACTTGACCCACTGATGAATTAATGAAACACTGAAGCACTACAAATTTTAAGTAACTCTCCCAGTCCCACAGGAAATGCAGAGCAGACCCAGGACCAGAGCCCATGTCTGTCGCTGTGGGAGCAGACTTCCCCAGAGACTGATTAGGGTGTGAAATCCCTGGCAGTTCCTTCTCACCACCTATCTGGGAGAAGCTGCAACTGAAGTGAGCCTTCCTGTAGGGAGTCTGAATATTTTGGGTGATCACTTTTTTCCCCATGGTCCATTCCCCCCCCCCATTTAATTTAATTTTTTTTTAATTTCTTGAATTTCCAATGAGCTAAAAATACGCAGGGTGCATGTGCCTAGATGCCACCGTAGGGTCTCAGTGTAGCTTCTCTGGAAATAATGGAGCAAATTCCATGAAGGGGTGCCAAGAGGATCATTTGCAAGGGAATGAATTTGCAGTCAGCTGTAGCATTGCCATGGTAAACAGGCATGCTTGTAGGGGTTTAAAATCCTCAAAGGGTCTTGCAGAGCTCTGGAGATACAGAGGAAAAAGAGTTTAAAATTGCAAGCTCACTGCCATGTTGGGGGAGGGCTGCTGCAGCAAAGCATTGTTTAAGGGCTCTGTTTTCAGCATACTTCTGAAAATGTGCTCTTGGAAACAGGGATTTGTGCCTAAATGGGAATCCAGACATACAAAACACTTCATTTATTCATGTAAATGTCTGTATAAAAATGCAAATGCTGTACCTATGGCTATTGCCTCCATATTGGGCTACAGTATAGCATATAAAAGGCATACTGATGAGTTTTCAGTGAATTTTCTGAAAATACTTGAACAGTTATGGGCTCTGATGTATAAAGTTACCTTCTAAAGTCATTTAAAGAACTAGATATTTGGTTTTGCATCCCAATGGCTCAGCTTCCCCACTTTGAAGATACTTCCAATTTAAAAGAAATCTGAATGTAGAAATCAGCTTTATTTCTAATTCTGCTGCTGTTTACCTTCACTCTGGGGTATATTTCCTAGATAGTTCCAACCTCAGCTTATGCATTTATTTACTTAATTTAGGGTTTTTTAATTTTTTTGAAAAGCATGCTTTGATCTTCAGGCAGATGCAATGCAGCTGACTCCAGAACACAGTAATTGAACAGGACGGCTGAGGATCGAAACTGCCTGTACCTGGCAAAAACAGCAGTAGATAGTAACACTGAGCTTGCTGAAGAGTCCATTTAAAAATGGTGATTAATTTCAATTTTTAAACTGTCCTTAATTTGATACGATGTCTTGCCGTGTTGCAAGTATCATTTGTTAGTCTCCTGTTAAGAACTGCAAATAAGAATGTTTTGGCTGACACTTAAATAAAATGCCAGCTGATTTGGAAAGATGTGGATAATGTTGGTGAGTTGTGCATAACCTGTGCCAGCACTAATGCTCTCCTGCCAGTCTTTATCTGTTTTCATGAGGAAGAGTTAAAATACCATGCTGCCTGTGCTGCCATTCTCCCGGCACTGCTTTTGACAAGAACAAGAAGCTTTTTCTGTGGGTAAGGCCAGACACTGTCTGAGCTGTCTTCCCAGGAGAACAAGAAATGAAAAACGAGAAGAAGAAATGAAAAAAGAGGAAACTCTGGCATGTGGACGTGCACATGGGGACAGACACACATCTCCTCTCAACTTGTCCTGGGCAAAGCAGCATTCCTTATCTGCAGCGTATCGTAGGGAAAGGATACACAGCAGTGTACACGCAGGCACTGTATGTTCTTTTCTCAGTCACATCTGGCGATGTTCAGCTGACTTCCCAGGATGTGGGAATGATCTACAGGGGTTTAAGGTTTCCATGCGGGGAGTCTGTTTTGCAGTAAAGAAAAAAATTGTCAAGTTTGGTCACTCCTGGTGCTATATATTTCAAAGTGCACCTGCCCCACAAGGTTCATTTCCACAGTGTTAGCTCTTTCTAATCTTCAATTTGAGACCCTGAGCTCTGGTGGATCAGACATAATAGAGTTATATTTAAATGTATGAATCTGCAATACCTACTCTCACTCTCTTCGCTTGCTTTCCTGGTCATTTTTCCTGCTTGCCTTCCCTGGTGCTTTTTCCTGCTTGCCTTCCCTGGTGCTTTCTTCCTCCCCACCTATTAAAAATAAAACCAGTCTGGCTGAAATGGATGGTGATTGTTGCTGCAGGCTCAGATTTCAGGAGCCTTGTCAGACAACAAAGCAAGCAATGCACTGAGATCGCTTTTATCCAGCCTGAGAAACTGTTGTTGATCAAATTTGCCATGTCCTGGTTGAAGAAGCTTTCCTGGAGCAGGAGTGATCAGCTATCTCCACGACAGCCTTGTCGCAGGGTGCCTGTTGCCTCCCTTGGCTCTCTGCTTAGCCAAGCCAAACTGCCTGGAGATGCCTAATGAGGGACAAGCCAGGATGCTTTGTGCTCTAATTAATAAAAAATTAACCTCTGGTCGCTGTCTGTTTCCAGCACTCCCAGCAGCACTTGTTTGCAGGGAGGCAGCTATTATTTTCTGTCTCATTCTTTCAGACAGGCACAAATAAGAGACAAGAGAGTCACTCTTTGCCAAGAGCTTTTCCGGAGATTTTTTAGAAAGCATCATATGTGCATGCATGTAAGTTTTTAAGTCATTCTGGGATTGAGTGTTCAAGTAATGAGCTGTGTTTAGCTTTTGAGCTGCCTGGATCCCACTGCAGTCCTTCAGCAGCAGTACTTAGGGGTTTCTGCCCTGTATTACCAAACCACTATCAACTTCTCCCAATCTTTAAATAGTTAAAGATTACCTTAATCTTTAATATTGTTTTTGGGATGGGTTTTTTTCTCCCTACTTTTGCTCTTTTGCAGTCATCGTAGTGAGCTTGCAAGGAGGAAATTGTCCAAAATACATATTTTTTGTTTTACTCAGGTCAAGGGGAAAGGGAGAGAAATATGTTATGACTTGCTGGCTTTCAGAGAACAGACTTCCTAGCCTTGTGTGTGCGCTCACCAGAGTAAGTGAATTCCTTGTTGACTGGGAACGGGGAGAGGTTTGGGTTCCACCAGCTGGTTCCTGCCCAGCCGCTGACTTTACATGACCTTGGAGGAGTTACTAAACCTGCCAACTTTATTTTCTCTAACTATAAATCAATCATTATTTCTGTAACAGAAAAGGAATTCTTGTTTTGAATTAATGGCAGAGGTTTAGGGTCCAATTTCTCAGCTCCATGCAATGTTGGAGACTGTAGAGCAGTTAAATTGGTTGGGTTCAATCCTCATATGTCTTCTGCTCCATAGTTATGAGTACTGTAGTTATGAGTGTTGATGGAGTGTTAATTCTTCCTACAATGACTAACAGTATTTTCAGACTTGTGCAGGATGCAGAGAACTTTAATTTTTTGTATTTTATGCAGAGGGAAGATGATGTTAATGAAAGATACTCTTGAGGGGGTCATGTGTGCAAGCAGTTTTTGAGGGGTGAGGAGGTCTGTGGTAGTGTTTGGCACCAAACATCATCTTAGGCTGATTTTGAATCACTTTCACAGTGCATAATTGCAAGCCTGGAGGAAGGATACAATACTGACCCACAGGTGCTGTGCTTTTACTCATTTCTTTCATATGTGCTCAACAAATGAGCAACTTTTGTGGTAATACACTTCCTGAATTTCCTTTTATTTTGGCCACTGATAAAGGTTTTATTTGATAAATAGCAGAATGAACCTGAGGTGGTCAGCCTTCATTTTTGTGGTATGCTGGCTCTTCAAGGAAAGAAAAGGAAGGGTAGAAGGGAGTTCAAATTTATCATCTTGAGAAGTCAGACTGCCATGTAAAGAAGCAGATGTTATCATCCTTTGCACAGAATACCCCTGCCAGATTTCTGCAAGACAATGCGTTAAATATCTGATAGTGGCACAACAATGTAGTCAGTCTTAAATACCTTCTACCTGTGTTAGTGGCTGAGGTGTAGAAGTACTCAGGAAAGCACTGTTGCAGGTTCAGAGGCAGCCTGTCTAAAAGGTGATGCTGTAGTGATATGGTCCCAGGGCTGGAAAAGCTGTCCCAGTGGTTGTACTCCAACACATCATGCTTCCAGCCCTGGGCCACCATCACCGGGCACCGTAGGTTTCATCTTGTCCCTTAGGAATACCCTGCTTTATTTTTCCATTGTGTTGAAGTGTTACTGTCCACCAATTAATATTGAGGTCCGTGTTGGTTCCTTACTGGAGATGAAGGTAGACATTCATGCAGGCTGGAAAAAGCAGGATGTTGTTTGCAAGTAGGAAAGTCTGTGGGAATGATCAGCTTTTATTGTGAGTCAGGAGGGGGTTCTTCTTGTTCTTTAGTTTCTTTGATTCTTCTCTGCCTTGAGAGAAAAGGAAAAAAATACCACCTTTTATAGAATACTCTTCAAGGTAAATAAAATTCAGCCAAGAAAGAACATTTGTGGAATAATTTTTTTCAAGTTAAGGGGAGCTATCTGATGAGAATGTTGTGCTGTATTCTTCAGTGATACATATAGATATAGATATAAATATATATATAGAGAGAGATAGAGATAGTTAGATAAATATATATGCATATGCATTGAATGAAATACACTAGCTTGGTCTTTTTGTTTGTTACTGTTGGCTTTGGCACTGAAGTGATGTAGTTCTTAAAGTAACACTGGAGACTATCTCTATTGACTTAAGAAATCAGAGGAAAAGAATAAAGCCATCTCAATGAACCAAATTGTTCATGATCTAGCACACCAATTTTTCACATTTTTTAAAAAAATACCTAGTGAAAAAAGTGTGACAGTTGAAAATGAAGCAGCACCTTGTTGGCTAGGCCTCTGCAAATGTAATAGTAATCTCCAAAAAATTACTTATTTCTAGTCTAAATGTTTAATGAGTAACTGCCTACAAGTGGCAGAAATTAATCAAAATGAGAATGCTTTTAAGCTGCATCTTTTAGCTTCTTTTCAATAATAGATAATTATTGACATTTCTAGGAAGCATATGGAGTCCCGGAACAGCAGCAGTACAGTAAACTACTTCAGTCTTTATTTCAATTTGAGCTTGGGGTTCCTCCTCTCAAAAGAAGCAAAATCTTGAGTCTGTTGATGGCAAGAGCAGTGCTCCCTGCAACTGAAAATTGGCTGTTTCCACCATTTAGTCATTTCTGGTTTGAGGCACATTTCAGTCTTTGAGGTCTCTGCTGAGAATTGCCAGCGAGGGGAACAATAACTGAGGTTATAATTTTTGTGGTGCAGAAATACTAGCTCTCTGGCAACTGGACTAAACATACCAGACTCATTTCTCATAAGACACCAGAAAAGGTTCAGTGCAGAATGTAACTCAGACAAATTGTTGATATTTCAGAGCACAGACCAGGAAGGATTAATTTGTCCAATAACTCTCTTCATGTGGTCAGAAATTTTGAGTGGCAACAACCCATTTGGCAAATGACATTGCTAATGTCGTCTGCAAAATCTAACTTCACTCCTAAACCTGAGAGTGTATTTTTTTCGTTGATTAATGCTGCTGTAGGTATAAATTTCCCCTGTATCCAAAATGAGAATGTAACACTCGTTTCAGATGTGTGGGCTGAAGGAGAGAGGAAGAGAGCCTTGATGCCTTAAGTCCTTTAGGGCTATTGGTTTATCAGGCTTGGCAGGATTTGGTTCTAGTTCAAAGTGCAAATTCTTGAAACAGTGGAGATGGCTGCTGAGGCTTACTGGAATTGTTTTATTTTTTGGTCTTTTGTGTTAAGAGAAAGCTGTGGTTCATATAACTTGGGAACCCTTTTTTCTTCAATCTCAGGAATTTCTTGCATGTATGTCCCCAGTGTAAAACATGCACACATTTCTAATGTAAAAGTGCAAACTCACATATATGAAATGTATTTTTGCTGTGTTGAGACCTACATAAAAACAGTAAAGATGCTTGGTTCTTGCTAATATACAGGCATATATACGTGCATGTAAAGATCTTGAGTCTGAGGTGTATCTCAGTGTGCAGTTCAGTCTGTGAACCTCCTGTGAAGTTATATTCCAAATTAATTTTGATATCATTTTTAATCTCAAAGACATCAACACATTTCTTTAAAAACTGTAAATCAGTCCCTTTGTGGATTTCCCAGCTCTGTCAGGTTCAGTAGTAAAGCCTATTTCAGGAAGTGCTTTTTGCAGTATTTCTAAATGTGAGTGCAGCTTCTACAGTTGTTCTTCATAAAAAGCACTTCTTGACAATTTCAGAAAATGTAAATTTAATCTTGATAAGTGCTTTCCCTGAATGCGACCTTTCCTCTGTTGTGGGAGAGTGCATATTACATCAGCATAAATGCATTCAGATAGCTCTGTATACAGGCGAGTGACCTCCCATTCAAAAGATGTTTTAGGATCATTTTGAAGACCCTATTATCCGGCAGAAAGTTTAGTGTAGATTAGGGAAAATGTAATAGAGTTTTGGGTTTTCTGTGTTTTTTCCCCTGTGTAACAAAGCGAATCAGGACTTTGCCTAGAAATCATTTTCCGCACTGTCTTCTGAGCTGATCACTGTCATTATTTTAGGTCTAGAAAGCACTATTCATTCTTTTTTTCTGCCCTGTAATACAGACAGAGTTAGCAGGTAATGCAGAGCTTTCAATTGTAAATAAATAGCATAGGTGAAATGGAAAAACTGGAGTCATTATTTTTTACACGTTGTTGTTTCTTGTCCATTTACAAATGAAATTTTAAGTTTTTCAGCGGCATTTTTGAAAACCTTCACGTCCTGCCTTGTCAGAAGAGTCATGGGGAGTAATACAGCAAGATTGTTTAAAAACAAACAGTAATTTTTTAGGGATCTTGTTGTGTACAAGTAGCATTAGTATGAATGAACTACCTGGCTTGTAAATCCTGAGACATTGGTGGGGTGTTGGGGCTTGAAAACAATTCCAGATTTGTATTTTCTCCAAGTATTCAGCATCCCAACAACATTCTGGTTTCCACAGATACAATTGAAAGGGAAGATTTCTCAGAGCCCCATGCTGTTTTAATGAGGGTATCATGTGTCAATCACAGCAGAGCCATTACCCTCTGGACAGCCAAAGCACAGCACCAGCTGGGTTTGAAGGTTTCCACACAGCCTTGCTTCCTTGTCAGCACCATGTGGACCCCAGGAGAGGGATCCAGGCACCACAGGCAAACAAAATGCATCTAAGGCATCTGCCCAGTCCTGGCATATGTAGTTCAGGATGCAATGGATGTCTGCACCCTTTTGGAGTGGCAGCTGGAGGCTGGGGAGAAGACCCTGGAAAGCCTGAAAAGGTAGCAGGCGTCTGCATTTGGGCATATGAGCTGCTCAGGAGAGCAGGAGAGGGATCTGTACCAGTCAAAGCTTATTAGAAATTTTTTGAACAAATTTCAATGAGTACTGGATGACATCTTTGTGGTGTGTGGATGTTGTGTGTGGGTTGTGGTATTAGGAAACCTTATGCTGGATTTTATCATCAAATTGCATCTTCCACCTTGATTTTCCCATTGTTGCAGTTTAACCCCAGCAACAGCCAAGCCCTGGGCGGCCACTCGCTCACTCCCCACCAATGGGACTGGGGACAGAATTGGAAGGGTAAAAGCTAGAAAACTTGTGGGTTGAGATAAAGGCAGTTTAATAGAGAAAGCAAAAACCACACATGCAAACAAAGGAAAACAAGGAATTAATTCAGTGCTTTCCATTGTCTGGCAGTTGTTCAGCCATCTCCAGGAGAGCAGAGCCCCATCATGCATAATGGTGATTTGGGAAGACAAATGCCATCATTCTAAATGTCCCCCTTTCTCCCTTCTTCCCCCAGCTTTATATCCTGAGTGTGATGTCATACAGTCTGGAGTATGCCTTTGGTCAGTTTGGGTCACCTGTCCTGGTTGTTTCTCCTCCCACCCTCCCAGACACCCCCAACTTCCCTGCCAGGATGGCAGTACAAAAAGCAGAAAAGGCCTTGGCTCTGTGCAAGCCCTACACAGCAATAACGAAAGCATCTCTATATTACCAACTTTTGTGTTCAGCACAAATCCAAAACACAGTCCCATACTAAGCCACTGTGAAGAAAATTAACTCTACCCCAGCCAAAACTGGCATACGCATATATTAGTTGAAAGGGTTTTCTCAGGTGGCTTGTGCTAGTGCAGAGCAGTGTTCTTGGACTGGTTTAGGGCCCCTAAATCTCTTGCTTGTATATTATTAGTCCAGTTGTTTACATTCCTGTCCAGGCCTTGAAAAATATTTTGCCTTTTTGTTTTCAAGTTTTCTTAATGACTGTTTAGCCTGTTCAGACAGTGCCTGTGCCTCAGTGGAAGGCACCTTTGGCTTCTAATCTTGTGGCTCTCAAATGAGCTCAATTTCAAAGTTTGTGCAAACCAAGCTTTTTAATCTGATGATTGGATAGGGGTGTAAAGCTAAGAACTTGGCAGCAGAGAGAAAAACGAGAGAATTCATCTTCTTTAGCTTAACACTTCTGAGGTTTCAGCCTTTTCCCATTGCCTTGAATTCTGCGATGATTCATGCATGTGGATGTGCGGAGGTGTTCCTGGGTAAAGCATGTGTGGGCATATAGATGCGCTCTGGTGAATACCATGGTTGATGGTGATTTGGTTGAATTGCAGGTTTCTATAGACAAGAAGAACAAGAGAGTGAACTATGGCAAACGCGAGCGTGATTAGCATTTCCAGCATGAAACTCTTTGGTCAGCAGGAAAGAGGAAAAGCAAAGCGGTTTGACAGATGAGAACAAGAACATTTCTTATTGCCTAGGCTGGGCCCTGAGACTTTGAAATGCCCCTCTTTGTCGAGGAAGCATGCAAATGTTCTCATTATTTTCTATAATTTGCATTATTAAACTAAAGTTATTACCCAGGCTCAAGCTTTCTCAGAGCACTGAGTCAAAGATGCTGTTTTGCTTGCTGACACTGCATGCTCAAATGGACCTAATGGTGTTCTGTGCAGAAGTATTTTATCTTTAAGGACCCTTAATTGCTTTAACATGCCGTGCTGTAAACAGACTGAATCACAGATAAACAGCAGTTCCTTTCCAGCTCTGTTGTTAGGTAGGGTTAAAGGCTCTGGCTCAAATGAAGAGTTAATCCTTATTTTTAAATAAGGGGAACTAAGTCCTTAAAAGAAAAAGTAAAAAAGCACCTTTAGTAGCTCCTAATCCAGATTTTTAGCCCAGGGTGCTTCCAGAGCAATCTCATCTCTGATTCTGGAATCCTATCTCTGGCTGTTTATTTCTGGCATCTGTGTTTCTTTCTCTCCCTGTTGATCATAGACTGACATTGCTTCTTTGAGGCTTGCCAGGTTTTTTTCCTTTTTCTGAAGGTCCACCGCTTTGCAGACACTGTGTCTGTCTTTGATAGTCTGGAGGTGCCCTGGTAGAGCAAGGCTCTCGTCTCCTCCCCTCCAACAGTGCTGCAAAACATGCTTTTCCTGAAGGATCTGGAGCAAGATGGATGCACTCCATGGAGAAACAATGCCCTCGGTCACATAGCAGGACCCCTATGGCTGCTGAGGGCAAGGAGTGGGAGGTAATGGAGATCTGTGAGACTGATTCCCCAAACTGGCACCAGTGACTCAGATTTTAAAAACAAATCCTGTGAAATGAGTGGAGAGTTTTCCATTGTGTTTTTCTTACCCGGGCTGATGGTGGTCAAAGTGACGTGGGTTCAGGGTGAAATGCAGTGTTGGCAGTGGCTGACTGTCTGTTGGGAGCCCTGCTGCAGAGCGCGGCAGTGCCCCACTGCTCCATTTTATTCCCCATAAGGAAGAGACAAAATGAGTTGTTGATGTCTGAGAAAAGCAAAGGGCAGGGGAAAAAGCAATAAAGTGCTTGTCTGGCATGCAGGCTGGAGCAGCAGGGAGGGAAGCCGTGGGAGATGGAGGGCTGGCACCAATTCTAGCCTTCCGTCCTGCACCAAGCTGTGTTGAAGAGCATGTTTGGCTGCAGAAGTACAGATACTGCTCTACTCTGGAGGTCAGTTTGCTTATTCATTTCTCATCACTGGCTTTCCATTTATGCCAGGAAGCAGTTTAGCTCTTTGAAAGACTTTCTTGGTGTGAGGGGTTGCTCTGGTACCCATGTGGCCATATCACATCCGCTTATCTTACCCCAGGCTTTTGTCTCTAAGGATTTTGAGTGCTGATGAGGATGTTTCCCATGGTCCAGCTCTCCTGCATGTATACACACACATAGTGGGAGGTCTGTGTCTGAGCTTTGATTCCAGCTGTAGGATGACTACAGGATGGGTTGGAGTACTGTGATAACAAAAAGGCAATTTCTGTAATCCAGATGGGCCTCTGCTCTGCTTGAAAAATAGCTAGTTCGCTCTTCGCCCCTCAAATAGTCTTCTGTAAACAGCACTGAAGAGTGGATCCTCCTAATCTGTCCCAGGCATCAATACAGCATGTCCTAGCTCACCAGAACCATTTTCACACGGCAGATCTACTTGATGAAATGGGTGTGAGGTTGGCTCCCCAGTAGTAACCCTTGTGCAGAATGGGATAGCTGCTGGTGCCCTGGTCACAGAATCAGGTGAAAGTGGCCTCTGTGGAGTAAAAGGGCGTTTCCCCTGGTTGAGACAAAGCCAGGCTGCACAAACTCGAGGTCCCTCACTTAGCTCTTCGGCCAGAGGGAGTGCTTCTTGCTGTGGCTTCACAGGCTTGCTCGGCAAAGGGCAGCAGGGGATGCTGGTGGCTCTCTGGAACAAGGGCATTGCCTGGGCACTTGTCACCCTGGTGACAAGTGGGATGGCATCACATTTTACACAGAGTAATCTTGGAGTCCAGATGAGTATTTAAATAAGTTGAATCGGGGGAGATAATTGTGATTAGGCTGCTTCATCTTCTTGACTTGGAATATTTTCTCCTCAAGGGTGTTCAAAACAATGGAGTTGAGCCTTCAGATTCATAGCTGCCACTTTATTATCCTATTAGTCAATTATGGCTGCTGAGGAGCAGGAGTAAGTGACAGTATGGCAGATTACAGCAATTTATTTGCAGTTCTCTTAGTCTGGTACCACATATCATCAGGCTGTTTAAATTTAATGATAGAGTTTTTGCTTGTGTTTTAGTGCAGTTACAGTTGTAATCAAAATGTTTAGGAAAACCCCCACTGACCTGCATAAATACTCCCATCTTCAGACTGCTTTCATGCCCTGTTGTAATCTTTATTAGCAGAGCTGACTCACTAATTAGGAGAAGCAACCTGCCTTAGAAATTTTTTTCTCTTTTTTAGCACTCTGCAAAGCTTTGAGAATAGAAGTTGGTGGTGACCTTTGGCTCTGCTTCTGAGATGTTCTCTCACCACCTACCCAATTGAAACTAAAATGTAGAAACAGGTACATGTTAGCTTGTTTTCCATAAGCCCAGCACGGTATATTCCATGTGGGGGAATATAGTCACCCATTGGACTGCAAGCATCAGGCACTGGTGATGTTGTTCTTGAAGAGGTGTCTGTGGTCAAACAATGCAGCCTCCAGCATGGTCCCAGCTCCCGTCACGTTTGGTCTTCAGAGATCACCGCTGGACAGGAATGGAGAAACTACCAAAATTTTGTCCCTTCATATTTCGTGGGTTTGTAGCTGAGGAGATGACAACCATGAGGTCTGAAAGCAGGCTTGGGCATCTTCCAAAGCAGCATCCATGGCTTTTCAGTGGAGGTTGTGTTGGGCATACAGGCTGACTGCTGGTGACCATCTGCTCCCTTGAGACACTCAACCTGAGGACCAGGATGTGTTGCTGCTGCTGGCCCGAGGTACAGCCGTTCAGTGCAGCATCCAAAAGCTTCCTGGCCAGAATACATAAACACCTGGCTTCTGAAAAATTTAAGAGCTTTTTTTCAAGGATTTGGGGTCTAACTGGGATGTTCAGTCATTTCATCCTGCGGTGAAATAAAGGTGTAATCATCAAACTTGTGAGCATATTCAGGCAGCATGGTCAGAGCACATGTGGGGGAGATGAATGAGATTGCAGCTGCCAGACACTGTGTGCTTTGATGCAAAGCAGCAACCTAAATGAAATAGGGACGTGCGGGATAAACTTTAGGGATAAAGTGTTTTGTGACATATGGGGAGCTCCTACAAATAGCTGCTAAGCACTGAGTACATAAAGCATGTTGCTTATACAGAGCAGAACGGGTAGCCAGGAGACAAACAGCTCTGGGAAAAACACATGAAGAATGTGTTTCTGCTGTAATGCCCTGAAACAGAGTGGAGGATGATGAGAAGGCCTGGGTGGATGTTGTAGCCACAAGTGGACAGACCTTTCTCCTCTTTTGCCCTCAAGAGGAGTTGGTGGGCTTCATTTTTGTTTTTCTCCTCTGCAGCTCAGCTTTTTGGTTGAGTTGGGGCAGGGCTTTTTGCTTGCCTTTCCATTCACCTGCATCGATTCAGTTACTGTGCATGAGCTGCCTGGATCCTGCTGCAGCCCTTCAGCAGCAGCACTTTGAGTTTTCTGCCTTTTTAGCAAAGCACCATCAAATGCCCCCAAAGGGTGAACCTCACCAACCCCCTCCCACTTGCCTCTCTGCCCTGCTCTGGAGCTTTCCCAAGGGGACACCAGTCAAGACCCTGTGGCTGCTGTTCACAGGAGCCCCGTGCACCTCGGTCTGCCATCCTGCGGCCATCAGCACAGAAACTGCAAAGGCACTGCCTTCCCTGGGGACTTCCATGAGGCTGGGATAATCCTGCCTTTGCTTTGGAGGGAAGAATATTTTCTGAGCAGAGAAGTGGTGTCAGATTGGTGTTTAGAAGTTGCTAATTAGTGAGTAATGTTACGTAAAGCTGAGCTGGGCTCCCAGAAATATACCAGTCATGTATGAGTTAGGGAATGGTTTACAGATGATGGGTGTTATTTTGTGCAAGGGCAAGGACAATTAAATGGATTTTCCTTGAGTTGTTAACCAGGAGGCATAATACCATTTATTACATCCATATTGGGAATATGTCACATAATAACATAATTGATGGAAGTATTATCTTGCTTAATTGGGAAATCGAAAAAGGCACTTCCCGTTTATTTACAGTTTATTAGTAACAGTATCTCCTGTTTGGTCTGGGATGGTTTGTACATAAGTCACAGGCTTTCTGCGTTAGATTCCCTATACAATTTTCTTAAAGGACTCCTCAGTCCTTTAAGAGAGGAAACTGAGAAAACTGGCTCCTCATTTTAGAAATGACAACTTCTGTTGAACGTGCTTTTGAAGCTTCACAGTATTTTACAAAGGCGTGGTACAACCAACACCTAGGATAACTAAAAGATTCAGAGGAAAAGTAGCAAAAATACTGTTTTCTATCTTATTAAGCAGGTGAACTCCCTAAATCTTTTGTTGCTTCTGTTCATGAGAAGGAGTTTCACCTTGACTCTGCTTGACAGTGCCTTGTGTAGTCAGGATAATTATTTTTCCAGTAGTGTTTGGCAGTAAGTTTCTCTCTGGTGATTTTGAGGATGTTCTTCCAGTAACAAGAAACTCATTTTTAAAGGGAAAATATGATTATGAAATCATAAAAATATGTGAAGAGTCTGAGGCAGAGATAAAATTCAAATGGAAGAAAACAGGAAATGAAAGAAGAATTGGCCTCATTTGGATTTTAAGCTCTTGCTTTGCTTTTAAACTTTATTTTTAAATCAAGATGCTACCAGAAATCCAGACTTTTTCAGCCACCTAAAATATTAAAACCAAAAATAACAAGTATTTGATTTTGCATCAAAAAATTTAAATGTTTTACTAAAAATATTGATTTCAGTGACTGGGCAATGCCTGCTGAGAAGAAATTAATCAGTGAAGGATTTGAGGTTTTGTCATAATCAACTTTAATGAAGATGTTATCCTCAGTTTAAAGCACTTTTTCTTTCAACTGTGGAACCCATTTTAGTGAATGTAAGACACATTTCCATCTCATCATCTCAGGGACATTCATCTTTGTAACCATTCCAGAGCACAGCAGGAGAAAGTGGGTGGACTTGCCTGGAGTGGGCGGCAAGAGTGGGACAAGGTGCTTGGAGCGCTCTGGTGTCCTTCTGCTAGGCACAGAAATGCATCCACTGCCCCACGGTGTTCACCTGTCGCTGTTTTCCCCACGGACAAGTAGAGAAATGACACAGAGTCCAGGCACAGGGTTACAAGGAAACAAGGCAAAAGCCCCCCTTTAATGATTTCTCAGAAGGCTTTTTATACGTTAGTTCGCAAAAGTGTATGAAATGGCGTAAGGCAACTGGTTTTTGCCATCCACCCCTCAAGGGGATTGGTCAAGTTCTAAGACACCCATCTCTGGATGTTTTCCTAGTTAGAACCATAACAATTCTGCAAAACAACCTGCAGCTGCAAGAAATTTATAAAACGGTAGCATTGTTTTGAGTTACTTGCATGGGAAAGACAGAACTTTCACAAAAGTGCTGCAGAGAGCCAAAGAAATTCTGTGCTGAAGCTTTTTCAGCATCCATATTCACCCAAAGTGAACCTGGGCCTATGGTCGGTTTTGGGTCCTTACTCAGTGCCTGAGAGGTTGCCATGGGGGCAGGGGAGGGAAATTGAAAAACAGTTGGTTTTATTCTCTCAGTGTGAAAACAGATTTTAAAGAAACTTCCAAGCAGAAGCTCACTGTCTGAAACATATGGACGTTTTCAAGCAGAGTAATTTATTAACCTCTATTCAAGTACGCAGAAGGCTACTGAGATGCTGTTTTCAAGCTTGATACAAAATGAGAGAAAAGCATGTTTCTGAAAGAATAACTACTCCTTTGGAGTCTCTGCTCGCCATTGCACATTTTTGCCCTCCCAAGCTGATTGGTTCGCGTATCACCGAGGCAGAAATGATGAGAAGGAAAGCGGTTTAAGCAGCAAGCCAAAACTTGTCCACATGAAACCGGGATAACATTCCTGAGCTGCAGCCCATCACGTCAAACTGGTCAAAAGCTCTTGGCTGAATTGTGGCCAGGGACATGTCATTACACCTCTCTTGTGTTTGGTCTCCACTCCCTGCACTGCAGGAACCAAATCCTGCTCTGTCTCCCTGATATTTCGGATGAGCATTCGTGGTTCAGCTGTTTTACTGGGGGTCGTTGGTGTGCAGCGTGGGTTGTTGGCCAGGGGAGTGCCAAACCAAGTAGATATTCATCCAGCTCCTAACAGGGCTTAGCCAGTGAGCATGGCTCCCATTTGCACAACCTTCCCTCTCTCTTGGCTTTCTGTTTTCTAGTCGCCTCCTTGAAATACAGGTTTATTTTCTGGCAGTGTTTGAAAATCCGTAGCGATACGAATGGTAATGGGCAGTGGCTTAAAGCACAGAAAGTTCAAAAGTTGAGTTCATCAGCACGGTAGAATAAAGCCCAGGTCTCTGAACACACAGCCAACCCTGCCAAATAACCTTTCAAAATTGGCTGATTTAAAAACTAACTTGGCCAGGATTTGCTCTGGTCCGTCAGACATTCATTACTTCTGCTCTGGAGTTGCATGATGTCCTCATCTTTATCAGGAAAATGGCTCAAATCATTGGGAGCTGCTTGAAATGATTGGTGACATGACAGAGGCTCTTATTTACTCCTAGAATAACCATAAACATTGCATGAATGCAGTGACATGCCCTGTGCCTGCTGCTGGTTATTGCCTGGAGCCTGGAGCCTGGAGCCTGGAGCCAGACAGTTGGCTGTGCACTTGCGAGGCCGCTCCCTGAGATCACACTGGGACTGGTCTTGCAGAGAGAGCTGCTGGCGTGCAGCAGTAACTGCATCTTCCGTGTTAATCTGGGCGCTCCGGAGCCTAAATAATTAGCAGCACTCAGTCTGGAATTGGGCAATATGCAAAGACCTAACCAGATGATGTCAGAAATTTATTATTTAGAACTCTTTCTTATAAGAGATGACAATTAATTGTTATTCAAAATGTTTCTTTATGAGAGAGGAGGGCTCTGTGGAAGCTCTGGACAGGTCCTTGTGTGCCATGTCCTAGCCCAGTGCTGCCCAGGCCAAAGGGCTACAGGAGACATGTGGACCACCTCTGATCCCGGTGGACATTTGTCCAAAAGTTCTCCCTAGACCAGATCAAGGTGAAAATTTTCAGTGCTGTCTGTCCCACCTACTTCCCTAGTGATGCAAAATGGCCATGGTGGGCTACACAAGATTCCTGCTCGTGCAGAACTGTCCTGTGCCACTGCTCATGGCTCTGAGGTACCATCAGACAAGCTAGTTCAGGGGTGCCTGCTTGAAATGGGACGTGTGATCTGCCTTCCCTGGCACCCTTGGTGTCCAATTTACTTGTCTGACAAAGACTAAATAAATAAAAAGTTTCCTTGTTACTTGCAGTGGACCATGTCAGCAGGAATTAAATTGCTACTTCGGTTCATTTCTCAGCACTATGTTTGTTCATACCCTTTCTCCCTCACCTCTTTGTGTGGTAAAATACCAAAATTATGGGTTTGAGGCAGATGTGGTGCTGAGGTGAGTGATAGCGACAGGCCAAGAGGCAGCTCGGGGCTGTGTTGCAAATGCTCATGATGACTGCCTTTCCCTGAGGATCTAGAGTGACCCAACCCCTTTCCAGTGCTCTCAGTGGCCATATAGCAGAACTGAACAAACACTCCAGGACAGATAGGCAGGACTGCGTAGGGCACTGTTCACATATTTATTTCAGTGGGAATTAAATGAATATACAGCTTTCAACCTTCCTTGTGCTCTCCTATTAGAGAGATGTAACTGGAAACACTGGCTTTGCTAAGTGTTGCAAGTGGTTTTCAGGATTCAGCCTTTAAATCTCATTGTGTCAATCAAGCAGACAAATACAAAATTATGTTCTCTCATTCTCTGGCTAGTTGTGTGGAAATGAGTCCCTCATATCTGGATTTGCACAGTGTTGGGAGGCATCATATCTCAGTAGTTATTGCGGGAGCTTGTCACCCCCCAACCTGGATGAAGAGATGCTGCGTGATTCAGCTCCGCTGCCTTCTGCTCAGCACCATGCCAGGGAGGGAGGGAGAAGCCCAAGCCCCAGATGACATTTGCATCACTAAAATTTTCCTTCCTATTGTCATTTCTTTTTAGCTGGTTCCAAACGAAAAAGCAGTAAGTTGTTGTTCAAGCAGCCTTCTTTTGGCTCTCCAACAGCATGAAATACCACGTGTCTCCAAAGAACCATCCAGTTGCAAGCAAAGTGCAGTTGGCCAGGCACCGAAGAGCATGCCTCTGAGGTCATGGGGGCTATTTTCTGCCCTTCGGTGTGTAGAAATGTGCAGGAGGTGAATCTGAAGGGTGAAAGACATGTTCTTGGTGGGTTGGAAGGATTTAGGATGAGACTTCCCGTCCTTGTGAAAAGGGAAACACGTGTCGGATGATGCAGAAGCTGTTTCTGGTGCAAACAGATAATTTCCTCCCAAAGATGCGTTATGGGGATGTGAATGGCCAGACACAGGGGGAGTCACAAAACATGCTTGTAAGAAAACAAAACCTCAGAGTTTTGGGCATCAGCCTGAAAATTGAATCCAGGGTGCTGAGGCTCTCCTGGAATGTAACTTTGCAGTCTGTTCCACAGCAATTTAAAAACAAAATAAAATCAAGCATTTGCTACCAAAGATCTGATGCAAGAAAACCTTCTACTAGCTTCACAAGAGGAGAAGTGGCTCCTGTCATCATCCCTTTCTCCACTAAAGTCTCTCGGCTCTCTATGGCTTTGTTCTTCCCTTCTCCTCATCCTCTGCTCTCCCCTCCTTGCAGTGCCATAGGGATGTGAGCATCCTCTCTGTGTGCTGGGGTATCCCTGACCCTGCTCTGGACTTTGGCTTGAAAGTACTATGCCTGACTCAATGAAACCAGGTCAGAAGGATCAGTGCTGATGTGCAGATGTGCATTCACATTTACTGTGTGTGAATGAAACTGATAAGGAGAACTTTGGATAGTTTATTATCCCAAAATATGTGAAATTATTATGAAAGTAATCATAAGGCACAAAGGAGCTGTAGCTAATGAGGGGGCACCCTGGCTGCTGAAGCAACTGAGTTGAGCATATCCCTTGTCACCCCTGCACTGGCTTCAGCCGAATTTTTGTATTTCCAGGGATAGTTATTCCCTATTCACCCGTTCCCTCTTGTATCATTGTTATCCTGGATCCAGTCATCTTTACTGTAAAAACTTCCCACTGAGAAATTGAACCAAGACTTTTTCTGATCTCTTTAATGTAAAATACCTAAAAATAGACCACGTGGGAACAGTTTTCCACTTGAAGAGCAAAATCGTGCAAAAATGTTTTAATGCAGATTTGGGTCCTAATTATTTTTTCTTACTAACAGACGTAGTTTTGCTACAGTGTGAACAACAAGTCCATAACACTCAAGGTTCATCCACTTAGAACTTGGTGTTTTCCTTCCTCTCCTTAGGGCTTTGCTAAGAGAGCAGAGAATCAAACTATTGAATCTCATCCCAAAAATCCCAGAGTCAACTCCCCCATTAATTCTGCACCCTTCATTACACCAGGAAATGTCAGCTGGTTCAGCTGGATGGCCCCAGGTTAGTACAATGAGTCAAAATATCTAAACTGGGCAAAAGTCAAGTGTCCTTAAGTGAAAAAATACAAGAGAAGTGCTATAGTTAATATGTGGTGTTTCAGAGCACTCGTTAGATCAGCATCGTGTGATCAGATGATTTTAGAGTTGGCTAAAGAGCACAGAAATGTACAGTGTTGTCAAAGGATCTTGTGCTAGTGGCAGGGACTTATCCAGGCTGTTCTGCCTAAGCTGCTGTCACTCCCATCTTCTTTCCTAATGAATAGTGCAGTGCATCCACTGTGCCAGCAAGGGCTCCTCAGCCATGAACAGACCCAGGACCAGTTTGAATCAAAGGGAGTGAGCTGCATCTGAGTGTGTTCGTGGGTGTGAGCCTATGTATGTCAGTTCTCCCTACCTACAACTTGGTACAAGAGGAGATCTAATCCCTCCAAAGACCTGCATGCTATTAGCTCACTGGTAGGGCAAACAGGGTGGACAACGGTATTCTTAAAATCCCACATGGCAAAGCATGCAAAAGCCATTCCAGGACATATACAGAAGGATTTCGGTATGTCTGCAGTTCTGCCTGTAAGTGTTGTAGAAATATCCAAAGTATCAGGCTGCATGCTCGCTGGGGAAAACGTGTGGTAACCATCGTGCTGCTTTTCTTCTGTGGCTCCTGAGAAGCAGAGACCTGAGCTGGCAGGGGCTGGTGACTGACACATTGTGGTGGTGCAGACTGTGCTACCTCTTGGTGTCAAGTGCTTTTGTAGCCTCAGATCTTTATTTTCCATGGACAGATGTCCAAATGATGGCCCTGATGGAGAGGCTGGGGTCAGGGCTGGAGCATCAGCTCCCTGCAGTGAAGGCGTTAGCAGTCCTTCGCTTCCACCACGTGCTTCATTCACCCCTTGGGTCTGGAGGCTGATGCAAACAGGACTGTGTTGCTGGGAACCTGGGCGGGTGTGACTGCCCCAGCCTTGTGCAGCCCTGTGCTAGGATAGCAGGATGGGTCCATCTGGGTGCTTTATCACAGCTGTTTGTTTTTAAATCTGTTGATACGTCCAATTAGGCTGAAGAAGCAGCTGTGCTTGTTGCCAGAAGGCCATCTTGAGAGCCACACAGGACTTCTGCCATGCCTACAGTGAGAGGACAAGAGGAAATGGCCTCAACCTGAGATAGAGGAGGTTCAGATTAGATATTTGAAAAAATTTCTTAGGGTGGTCAGGCACTGCAATAGGTTACTCAAGGAAGTCATGGAGTCAGCAGCATCCCTGGAGGTGTTTAGGAGGCATCTGGATTTGGCACTGGACAATGTGGTTTGGTGTTTTAGGGGTTACAGTTGTAGAGCTGGGTTGATGGTTGGATTGGACTATCTTGAACATTTCTTCCAACTGTGATGATTTTATGATTCCATGATAGGCCCTGGAGAAAATGAGGGTATAGAGGTAAGGGCTTGGGAGATGTCTCTGGCCTCTCAGCTTGGAGAAGACCTTGTCTAGAGAGACTTAAGCAGTTTTCTGCGAGGAATTGTGTCCTCTTCTCCAATGGGAAGTCCCATGTGATGGGCACATCTACGGCTCTGTTCGACGTGATGATGTTTAGCTGCTGCTCCAGTGAAGCTGATGTAGAAGTCAAGACATGTGTCAAGAGTTCCTCAACACCAGAGGTACCTGGAGTGCCAAGGCCCCTCCTCCTGCTTTCCATATGAATAATAAAAACCCGTGCTGTTTTGACCCCTGTACAGGATGTCTGAATTCAGTAAATAAACCATAGGCAGCCCCAGACAATTCAATTATAGACTGTCACTTGGCTTTATATCACAGATGTGTGCTTATAGTCAATGCCCTTTGGTGTTGTGACAATTTCAGACTTCTTCTCACCTTATTTTCCTCTCTGAACAGCTAAAATGAAAATATTGAGTGACTCTTAAATAAGCTAAAGCTTGTCAGAAAGATCTGAGAGTGTATACTGCTATTTCAGAGGCGAGCCAAAAGCTGTATGCATATAATACATATTGTCAATGATCAGGCCCTGCTCAAGCAAGGTAAAAGGTGTCATCTGCTTTGTAACAAAAATGTAGAAGAAGTTGTGCTCTGCTCCTGAAATTCTCTGTATTGAGACAATAATAATATACAGTGGTTGACATTAAGGCAGATGATACTGACTACACTTGATTAGCTTGTTGCAAATGAGTATTTTAGGTTTCTCGAAGAATCACTAGCAAAGGCATTGGCAAAAGCAGGGTTAGTATAAAAGTGAAAATGTGACAAAGTTCATTGATAAGGTTCACTGTACTATTTACTAGGTGGTTAACACACACAGGGAAGAATCGGACTAAAATCCAAAATCAATGTCTAAAACTAAAATCAACCTAAAATTATCTTCGTGGAAACTGGAGGTGGAAAAAGGGTAAAGGTGGGAAAGGATAAGGGTAATCCTTTGTGAATTCACAAGGTTTGGAGTGGACCTCTTGCCAAACTTAGTCCTAGACTTGACCCATGGTTTAGGCTGAAAGGTTCTAGCAGCACTAAAACTTCACAACACTTGATCGATAGTCTAATTTAAACAATTTAAAAATAGACTCTGTAGAATTTGCTATAAGCACTATAGTAACTCACTTATAGGCCTAACTTAATTATGAGTCTAACATACGTAAGAATCTAAGACAGTGACATTCATAGTAAATTTGCTATAGCATATTCCCATTCACACGCACACAGTCCTAAAAGGAGTATGTACAAAGTGTATATACCTGTGAAAAATTCCCCCTGAGTTCAGTGAAGTACTCACATCAAATGCCTTTGTATCTTCTTAATAGGCAAAGTGTTGAGCCTTGAGGAGTGGGGGTATCAGCCCAGGCTTCATTTTCAGCTTTAGGCAGTGGTCCTCCAAGTATAGCAAACCTGAGAGTTCACTAACTGTGAGAGGAGTCTCATTCAGAGGGAGGTGCTGGTCACAGCCCCTACAGTCCAGGAGAGCTCAAAATGTCTCACTTAGGGCCGCTGTTTATAGGAGCACAAAAAAAATTGGTTTAGTCATAGTAATTTTCCAAAGTGGCCACAATTTGGGTCAGTAACTTTCTTTGGAAGTTTGATAACAAAAATGTTGTTCCATGTGGGCTGTTATTCAGGCCAAAAATAAGTTTCCAAGGCTGTTTATTAAAAACAAGGAGCTCATTAGAGAGCACTTGGTCCTGGGAGGAGACTGTTTCTAATAAGCTCAAGAGGAGCTCAGCCCAGGTGCTGTTCATCAAGGCCAAAGCCTAGCAAGCATTTCTGAGATCATAGTGTAGCCCAAGGAGTGGGAGGGAGGATGCACCAGCACACAGCTTAAGATGGCACTAAAACAGGATCTGGTGCTGATCAACGTTTTTAAAGCTTCACAACCTTTGCATGTTTGGTCAGTGGTGGATGAGTCTGTAGATTATTAATAACTAAGCAAAGAAATGTTGTCTGATTGCAATTTTGAAATGGTACATTATAGCCAAGTATGTAAATATGTACAGCTTATAGGACAAGAAAGTTTCAAAGTGGGGTAAAGGAGGCAGTCTCCTGTTGTTATTCAAGGGTTCAAGGGTCTTCAACCACAGGCTGAGGGTGGAAGAAGGCTCGGGAGCAACATGAGTGGCAAAGATTCTCAGGTATTTAATTAAATCAGTGGATCCATTTAATGAATTTGTTGAATTTTCCATAAGGGAATGCAACTGCACCCATGTACATTAACAACCAGATTGACTCACAAGGCAACCAACATGAACCCAGTGCTCCCCACCACTCATGGGGCTCTGCTGTGTGACAGTCAGCATGTCATCGTTTGGTCAGCAGGAGCTCAAACAGGCAGGGCTTCAGGTCAAAGGCTGGGAGTAATTGAGAGCATTTATGAGGAGATTTTTGTGGTTTGTTTGCACAGTCACAAGAGCTTTGTTTTCAGACCTCAGTGGTTGTAGGTAGCTCTGACCACTGCAGTCAGCAAATAAATAGCTGCACTGCATAATTCTTTGATTTGGATATGAGCAAAAATAAATTAATTTGAAAGCTTTTTGAAGGAATAATCGGCTATGTCAAACCATGCAGACAGGTCTTCCTGACATAATGGGCCACAATAGGAAATTCAAATAGTTCACCTCCCTGCCAAAGCCTCCCCTGGTGCTCCTGACCTTGTACTCTGTGTGTTTGCTTTCTGCAGGCTTCACCTGCAGCTGTGAAGCAAACAACTACAAACAGGAGTTAAAACTAGTTTCAGACTGTCACTGCTCCTCAGTCCCCTGCAACTTGTTTTCCATCTGTTCCTCTCCATATCCTTCCTTCTCCTGCAGGTGTGGGAGAGGGTTCCTTTGCTTCTCCTGAAGGGGCTGCTTCCTTGCCATCTGACATCTGTAGGCAGCCTCCTCCAGCCTCTGGCTGTGGTCAGTACTGATATGTAAGGAAGGCCTTACAGTCCCTAAGGGGTGATTATAAAATAGTTCCCCCAAGGTTCAGCTTCCCCCACACCTCCAGTCCAAGGTACGTCACAGACTTAATTTAAGCATCCCTCACTCATTTTATGTGAAATATGATGTAGCCATGATAGGATGAGCAATAAATAACATGACTTTCTCTGATCCCCCGGAAGTTCATGGCCTGAATTTTATTTAGAGACAATTAGTTCAATGTCTTAATTATAAACTATGAACTGGGGAAAAAAAATCTCATAGTGCTTTAAATCCATCATTTTTTTATTGGGTGTTCTTATTGTACAGCTAAAAATGAATGGGAATGCCAAGTGTCTCTGCTTTGTATTTCTTGTTGTTCTGCGTTCCACATCGGACTGGCTCTGCTCTCATCCTCAAACTTAAACACTTGCTTTCTTTTTGGGAAACTGTTTCTGCTCCTTCTCCTTAGCCATACTTGGACCCAGACCAGATTCTATTGTGGGAGCATTTGTGGCTGCCTGAGCGATCCCATTCATAACCTACCACTAAGGTTGAATGGTCCTTTCCTTTTCCTTCATCCCATTGCTTTCATATTTTTCTTGCCCTTCTGACAGTTGCTATACATCTTGCTATACATCTAGTCACCTGCAGAGTCAGTCACTTTGCAGTCTGTCCCTTCTTCCAGGTCACTGCATGCTCAAAGTAAACACTTTAAAAATTAAGTATAAGGGGCAGGTAGGGCACTTCTGCCTCCTTATGTACTTGTCTTAAATATTGCTGCTAAAAATAAGTGGAGAAAAATGTGAAAAGTGTAGTTTTAAAACTGATAGTTTGCCCACAGAGAGGGGTGTCATTTTTCCCCGGCTTTACTGGTCTTCCGACCTAATTCACCCACCCCCAGAAAAGCTGTCTGCACTTACTCCTTTTCTTTAATTAAGAAGAATGCTGCCAGCAGTCTTGATTCCTGCTGAGACCATCCCACTCAGCTGTCAAACCCCATGGGAGTTGCCATGTGCCCTGCAGCCCCCAGCCCCTTTCCCAGGGGCTAAGTGCTGCCACTGATGGATTCCTGACACTCTGGTGCCTGCAGCCATGAGCAGTGCTTGATTTATGGAACCTGCTGAGAGCGCATAGCCCTGGTGGCATGAAAACAGGCTTAGGTGCACCTCGACAGCCCAGGGTTTGCAGTGCCGAGGGATCTGCCTGCTGTTCTAGCTCAGCCACTGATCTGTTATGTGATGGGGGAAGTCCCAGATTTTTTGATGAATTACAGATATAGTTAGAATGCCTTTCAGTAGAGGAGCAGTCCCTTAGGTACAGCTAAAAGAACTGTAGCTTGGTCTTACTTGACTGTGGTGCAACTGGAATGTAACGAACTGTAATAAAAATACCAAGTTGCTTGTCAAGCAAAAAAACCAGCTGTTTGGTATTAATGTTTCAAGAAGTAATTTAGTGCCCAGTGTATTCTTACAAAGTATTTTTGTTTGTGCTAACACTGTATAATAAAATTCTTGGAGAGTTAATAAATAGGGAGGGGGTTTTTTGTGGTTGTTGTTGTTGGGTGGTTGTTACTGAGCACAGCAGCGCATCTCCTGTGCTTTCGAGAAGGTCGAGTGGAGCTGTGACTGATGCCACGCAATGGTAAATGATACAATCTCTCCAGTAGCTGGCGGAATTGAAACCAGCTGTTGGAACTTGTACCCACACAGACCCTGAGTTTGTAAGGGGAAAAAAAAGAAAAAGCAGTTCAATGCAACAATCAAGAACAAGGCGTCAGCCTTTTCCTCTAGAGTCACTTTGCACAAGTGCTGTCAATTAGAACTTGAGATTTCTCAGCCAAGGTGCCTCCTGCAGAGGGAGGCGGGAGGACCGTGGCTGATCAGCGACATGGATGTAATTCTCAGTAACAAATGAGCTATGGCATTTCTTGGGTTGAGAGAAGAGTTTCAGCAGTGGTGATGGTGGATTATTTGTGTGTTCAAATTCTGTTGCAAGTTAAATGGACATGGAAACCTCTCCAGATATTCATGTTTCCACATTAGGTGTAGTAGTTATGTAGTAAATGTATTAACCGCAGGTTTGCACCAAACATGCAAAAACAAATTAGAAATAGGGAAATACAAACACATTTTCTCATTAAGGCATATAAGTATGTGCTGACTGTAGTACAAATACAATTTTTATTCCATTTGTGTAACCTTTGGTATTTTAATGAAGTCCTGTTCCTGTGTACAGCGTATGGTTCACTGTCAGATAATTTAACACCAAGAAAATCTGTCCTGAATAAATTAGAATATATTTGCAAATTAATTGGTTAATTAGATTTTAGACATCTCTTGAGGACAGGAGAGAAACAGATGTGTGCAAAAGCCACACAGATAGTTTGGGGATGAGTGTTTCTTGTTGGGTTTTATCACTCAGTTTTGTGAAAAACAGCCTTTCACAAGTGCCAAAGATTAAAAAAACTCTCAGCTTTAAATGCAGAACATTAAACTCCAATTTCCATGGTGTTTGCTGGTTTTTTTCTGGGGCACAGGCAGAGCCATTTGGACCTGTTTGCTGAATGACTGCACTCAGAATATGCAAGGTACCTCTTGAGCTGCTTTTTTTTCTAAGAGTATCCGTGAAGCCATCTGGAAATCCTCTGAACTAAACACTGGCAGATCAGCAGAGAGATGCCAGCTGGCATCATGGTAAAGTCAGGCAACTTATAAGAAGAAGCAGGTCTAAGATGGAGCCCAGGATTTAGAAGAACAGTCACCGAAGAAGGAAAACTGACAGGGCAGGTTTTTTTCTCAGCTACATTGGTGTAAATCCAGAGCAACTCCACTGAGATTCACACCAGAGTAACTGAGAGCAGAATCTGGCCAACATCATCCACCTGACCTCAGGAGAGGGCTCGGATGGAGAATAATTCGCTTGCGTTCCTCTTACAGGCCTTTTGCACCTGATTTTTAGAGAGGCACGAATTCAATTTTGCTCAGTTTGGAGACAGACATAGTACAATCATGCAGTAACCACTGATTTATTTTTACTGATTGGTAAAAGCAGAGATTCTGCTTACAAAAATCTGCACTTGTATATTCATTATTGACTTAGACCCCTTCAAAAACAAATTCTGAGTAAGTCTTCCTCGGAAACTGAGAGAATGCAAATTTCAAGGGCTCGAGTTGGTCCAGAAGCTGAGTAGGAGAGGATTTTCAGCTTAAAAGCAGTTCAGCAGCTCCCTGCAATCCAGGCTGATCCTAAGAGCAGCAGAGGTGGGTAGCTGGTGCTACTTGCATCCACTTTTCAGCTCTGCTGAAACAGTACTGCAGTCTAAGCCCAAACCAGAGGACATTGATCAGTCCCTCTTGGAAGACAGCTGGTGATCACATTACTTTGTTTTTGCAGTTTTATCTCCAGGATCCCATTTTGGGTGTGTTCAGAACCATTTGGCAAAAACCTCATCGTTAAAAGCAATATTTGCAGTGTACAGTAAGACAAACAAGAGGCCATTTGCGTGCGTCATTGATCATTTTACAAACAGTCCTCAGGCTACGCACAGAGCTCGCCTGGTGCTGGCTGTTCGGGGTCACAATACAGACGTCAGAGGCAGAAGCGCTTTTCCTGCTGCCTCTGTTAGGCACCAAGACCCTGATGCTGCTGGGAAGAACCTTCAAGTCTTGTTCTTTCTTTGACCTTGGTGTGTCTTTCTAAGCAGCAGGCAGAGCAAAGTAAAAGCCTTGTTGCTGTCGATGTGTGAAAACTACAGCCAGATTTTTCAAACTCCAGAGGCTGAAGCTCCAGGGCTGAGGTTGCAGGGGACACCCACAGCTGCACCATGGCTCTGCGCAGGAGGCACCAAAGGAGGTCTCCTTTGGAGCACAGGCGCTGCATGTCCTTGGCCTGGAACTGCTGTCAGCAGCCGCATGCCTTCAGGAAGAGTGCACAGCTTTTAACAGCGCTGTTGCAGACTGAGATGTGCAAAAACCTGGCCGTGGTAACCTCAATGCACTAATTTATGAGAGCATCTGGGCTGGCCCCTGAGGGCAGCATGACTAGAGTATGCGGGTAAGAACCTCATGTGGCTGGATCGTGCCAGCAGGCTGATATCCTATTCTTTGGAGACCCGGCCGCTGCTGGGTCCCAGGCAGCCTGCGGGGATGTCTCTGCTGGGCGCTTGGCCTTTGAGTCCTGGTTAACCCCAGAGCCCAGCTCTCGCTTCGCAGGCAGGGAGCTCCTGTTCCTACGCAGCATCTGGCTGTCTCCTGATCCTGCTCCCTTCTGGCCTTGGCACTTCTTTCCTCTTCTGTGCAACGGGGCTTACCAGGACAGGATGAGACAGGTACCCACTTCTAGCAGGATCTGCTTGTATTACTGGGAAAGCAGCGCTACACCACCATCCATGCCTGGGATGCTGTGGAACAGTGTATCTTCCAGCCCAGCTGGAGCTGCCTTTCCCTCCAGGTGCAGATTAGTTATGTTCCTGCAAATAAGTAAGAGTGTAGATGCATTAAGACCTTGAGGGTAAGAGACTGCTGGTTTGCAGCTGTGGTGAGTATAAACAGCTACAGAGGATGTCCATGGACATTTCCCTTCAGCGTTCATCTGAACACACAGCTTGCTGGTTCTGTGGGCAAAATGAATTTGCACATTTGTCAGGAGTCTGGGGATTGAGGAGAGACCCAAAAATTACCAGTTATGATACAATTCACAGAGTAATGGGTTAACATCATCTGCCATAACTTCTCTATGGGGCTTTTGTCAAATCTCTGATTCAAGCAGTGTTTTTTGAGGCTTTTGACATTTGTGGCAGCACTGGGACAGACAGTAAGGTCGTGTGTCACTTTTAAAGGCTTAATTTTTTCCAGATTCCTCACAAAACTGGAGCTGAAGGCTCTCTCATGAATTTCTTGGGGAATCTGCTGAGGCAGCAATTATGTTATCCTTCAAAACGCCATGGAAAAGGTCACCACAGAACCATGCTGAACCTGTCGGGCTGAAGCAGAAGGGGCTGAGAGGCTGGTCTCTGTGCTGACTGAGAGCTGGGAGACACCTGTGGAAACCACAGCTAGCTCAAGATGCCATGGTGTGGGCAAGGCACAACATCTCCTTGCCTGGTTGTGTTTCTGCCAGAGATGTGTTTATTCAGCAGAGCAAGAAAGCCCAAAGCAGAGGAAGGTATAAACCAAAAAAACCTGTATTTGAGAGGGATGACTGCAGTGCTCACACCTTCCTCCTCTCTGAACACAAACTAACCTGGGGGATGATAAAACAAGCAAGGAGCTGCCTTCAAATTTATTTCTCATTCTTCCTCCATTTCTGCAAAACCCCCACAGCAGAATATTAATTTGTGATGAGAAACTAGTTTTAAACAGGACATCTCAGTGCAAAGATAATAAACACCAACGTGTTTATTATCTTTTGTGGAAGGTTTTGTGGAAGAACTGGCTGCATTAGGAGACAGAGATCATAAACCTTTGAAAGGCGGAGGGAGGAGAAAAGAAAATATTCCGCATAGGGAAAATGTGATTGTGTTAATGACTTTGCTAATCCCTAGGCTTCCAGTTTTATCCATTCATGCTTCCAGTATCTGCAGATGAACTCAGGAGGGCTTCAGTAATCCGTTAAAACAAGATCATTTTAAAATTTCCATCTAGGCATAATAATTTATTGGTTTGGGTTTTTTCCTCCTTCTTCTCTGTTAATTTATGGATGCCTCTCTTAAGTTTGCCAAAATTATAATCAACCTTGATACTTTGTTGAAAATGATCATCCTTGTGGAAAAGTCTTGTGGAGAGTTTTATAGGAATGAAACCAGTTGAGATTTATAGAAATATAATATTGATCTCAGTACAAAAAAAAAAAGATACATTTCTAACTGTCCATCCATCAGATAAATAATTCTTGAGTAAGTTGAATGTGTTGGTCTGAAGCAGAAAAATCCTGATGCTTATTTGTTATCAAGTGTAGGCTGTTGGTTTTAGTCTTACAGAATTTGTTGTACCTCCAGTAAAGAAATCTAAGTAGTTCCTGGGCTGCTTATCAGAAGATACCCCCAGGCATTTCAGTACTAATGTAATTGGATGAAGTTTACATGATGGAATATTGGAGGTAAAGGTTTTGTGCTCAGGACTGTGAAAAAGCACCAGATACTAGTAGCTTTAACAGAAAATGGAAGGCCAGATGGACCAGGAGATTACTGTGTCTGATCTCCTGTGCAGCCCATTCTGTGTCACCTGCTTTACCCCGTGCTGCATCCAGCAAAGCGGGATGAGTTACAGTGTGTCCTCTGGCTAAGCACTTCCTTCCGATTTCAAGAGATCACTTAATGCAGGAGTGACCATCTCTCCTGGCAGTTTGGTTCAGTGCTTAAAATACCTTTGGTGCCGGGCATTACTACAGATTTCTATTGATGTTTGTTTCACTTTTAACTTCCACCTCTTGATTCTTGTTGTGCCCTTTTCCAGCAGGTTGAAGAACTCTTGCTTCCTTTTATTTTTCTCCCTGTAGAGCCACTTATATGGTGTAATCAAGCCACTTCTTCCTCCTCTCGCTGATAAGCTGAACAAGCTGAGGTCTTTCAGTCTCTCTCAGAAGGGTATTTACTACGGTCCCTTAAATAACTTCTCTGTGCCTTTTTTCTGTCTTCAATTATCCACCATCGTTATAAAATGTGGGAATATTAGCACAGCGTATTTTCTGGTGTCTGCCTCACCGATTTCAGGTACAAAGGGACAATTTCTTCTCCATGTGTACATGGTTGATGTAAGTATTCATTTGCTCTTCTGTAACAGCCTTGAGCTGCTTGTCCACAATGACTCTCTAATCCTATACAGAGTTGTTCCTTTCTAAGGTGAAAAGTCTTGTTTCAGATGCCAAGCATTATATTTTGCTTTACTGCATTTTATAGTCTCTTAAACAGTATGTAAAAGATGTCTGTGCTACATGAGGATGCTCCAGAACCCTGCTCCAGGTCTGCACCTTTTTAGCCTCCAATGATGGCAAAAATTGCTGACACATTTAACACGTGATTTGAGGCACTGCTGTAGGAAAATGCCTGTATCACAGCCCATCTGGAGTCTGCGAGGGGCGGCTGGGGGAGAACAGCTGCTCGGAAGTTTGTAGGGAGAGCTCGAGGTCTTGTTTATACCCCTTGGGGACACAATGCACAAAACCCAGACTCAGCTGGGAACTATGCAGCCTGTTCTCCCACTAGCACAGGGTGCTGCAATTATGGTTTTTAAGAGGTAGGAAGTTGAAGTTACTCTGATGGAGAAGCTTCTTTTACAGATGTCTTTTCATCTGCTCTGTGCTTATCACTGGAATTTCAAAAATAGTATTAAATATTTTAAAACTAATACCAACATTAACACACCTGTATAAAAAAGCAGTCCCATTGCATGTTGCACTGTGTCATTGCATAGCCTGTCTTACAGTCAACACTTTTCCCCTCCATCTGGTGGCTGTTAGCATTTGGCTGAAGAGCTGTTGTTCCTCTGACTAATCTCATCACTGCTGGCATCTTCTCATAAACCCTTTTGTCTGGACAGTCATGTTTTCCTTGGCAATCTGTAAAGTGCACCAGATCATAGGTCTCTCTGAGCACTTGCATGCTAATGCCTTTCCCTTTCCATTTGTCCTTGCACCTTCACTGCTGGAGGAGATATTAAAAGGCCAGACGGGAGCAGGGAGAGAGCAAAGGGCGTTTTTTGCCAGGCAGTGTCATTCTGGCCCTGCACACTTCCCAGTGGGGCTGGAGGAGATGTCTGGCAGTGTTCCAGGGCTGGGGCTGGTAGAGCTGCTCCCTGGTCTAAGTGTGGTGTAGCTGTGCTTCAGCTACTGGCCACAGAGCAGAGTAGCAAATACACTTAGGAGTTCGCTGCTCTCCTACAGCTCATGTGAAGTGTTTCAGTGTTTGGCAAATCACAGGAGAAGGTGCCAACATATGCCTAACCTGATCTGTGCTTCTCATTGGGGTTCTGGCTACAAAACCTACCAGCTTTAGATTTCCTTGCTGAGGTATAAAATTTCTCATGGTTAAAGTTTTATTTGGAGTGGAGAAAATTTTTCATGGTTAAAGCTTTATTTTCCTCTCTGCAAAAGAGGGAGTCCTTTCAAGTCTGCACAAACTAGTAAGTAATTCTGAGGTGACTGAATTTGTTGGTTTCTTTAAAGAAACATAATTATTTTAAAATGACAAACTGTTCCTTTTGTTGATAAATGTTTTATATCTTTGCTGCTCTGCCTGAATAGTTTGTGTAAATAATATATTAGCTTGCAAACAGACGTAGCACGTTCAGGCAAACACTGCCCAGCGGGGCAGGAATGCTAAAAAGGCAAAACACGATTCTGATTGGTGCTGAGCACCGGGAGCAGGAGTGGGCGTCAATAGGGACGGAGAAACACCATCTGCAGCTCGTAGGCTTGGGCCCAACATAGCTCAGATGCCCGACACTGCAGTGAGGCACTGGAGGTACAGATGTGAGCAGTCAGGCAATCACCATCAGCAGGTATGTCTATGGGACTCTTAGGAGCACAGTGAGAGTGGTGCTCAGAGCTATGCAATGGTCTGGTTTAGGTACTGTTTGGCATTTAACATTTTCAGACTGGTTTTCTTGCTTTGCATGCTTGAGAGGAGCTCTCTTTCACTTTGCTGTGGTTGGTTATTCCTCTAACTTTGTTCTCAAAATGGGCCTTGATTTTTGAAAAAGGAATTTTGCAAAAATCGTATGTGAGGTTCTTTTATATGTAATGGCACGGTCAGGCAGGAGAAGGCAGCTAAGCACACGCATCAGTGGTTTCCAGATGAAAGTCCTTTGTAAATAGTGTGGAAGTGTGTGCATGTAAGTATGCATAGATGCAAACATGCTTCTGGGGTTTTTTAGACAGCAATTTTGCCTGAAAGTCCTTATATGTCACAATGGGGAATTACAGACCCATCGGAAGGTTTGGGTTGGATCTTAAAATATCATCTGGTCCAATCCCCTGCTGTGGACAGACCATCTTTCAATAGATCAGCTTGCTCAAAAGCCCGACCAGTCTGACCTTGAATGCTTCCAGTGACGGGGTATCCTGAACTTCCCTGGGCAATCAATTCCAGTGTCTCAGCATGCTCAAAGTAAAAAATTTCTTCCCTATATCCAACTAAACTTAGCTTCTTTCAGTTTGAAACGATTATCCCTTGCACCTTTGAAAGTGGGTAAAACTCTTTCCAGCCTTTTTATATTACTGAATGTAATATAGACACCCTGCTCTGATTCAAAATCAACTGAAGACCACTGGAGTTTCCTCAACAACACTGTGAAAGGTAAAAAAGGCCTAATAAAAGCCATCTGCAATTCTAAACTGATTCTCAATGACATGCAGCTCACTCTGAGGAGGAGAGGAGAGTGGCTTCAAAGGGCACTTGGTGATGCAGAAATGAAGAGGACCTGTGCACTAGTTATGGATGCATTTTTGCTGAGAAAAACAAATAAGAGAGAACTTGGATTTTACTGTAGTCAGCAGAAGTGAGCACAGAGAAGGAGCAGATCTGTGGAGTGACAGATTCCATTTTACCTGGCCACTCAGTGAAGCACAGTCCTGGTTCTCAAACTGCAGATGGCACAGCCTTGATTTAGCTTTATGTTAGCAAAACTGTGAATGGGTATAGGAGGCATCACCAAAAAACATCTATCAGTGCATTTTTCCTGTTATATCCTCTTTTCTCTCTCTTAGAAAATAAAAATTATTTTAATACTGACTGTTGACTACAATAGAGAAAAAAATTGCCATCTACCCTTCCAGAGTTCACACTCCTGCTCTGCTTTATTGCAGAAGTTAGTCCTCATTAAATCCAGAAGATGAGCACCTGCTGTCAGCCAGTGGAAACCACCCTGGACTGTTAACAGTGCTGGGATTTCACCCTAAAATTCAGAGCTACAAAACCAAAATAGACAGAATTAGGGTTGTTCCCTGCTGCCCACTTTGTGTCCTAATCTTATTTTTGAGATAGCTTTGTCTCATTTATAGAAAGGAGAAGGAAAATACTTGGGAGGTCCCGAGATGAAGGAAAGTAGAATTCATAATCAGCCAAAATACTGAAGTATCTAGATTTGTTGTGGTGTACTGCTCCTGGGGATTAAGCTGCAGCTGACTCCATGTGAGTAAAAAATCAGTTCTCTATTTCATTCAGAGTTGTTCCTTGGACTTGATGAACTAATTTCTCCTCCAAGCATGGTCACATTTTAGGTCAGCATGCCTAGACAACATGGGGCTCTGCCAGCAGTTCCTGTGTAAAGTCCCTCTTTGTTTTTTTGGAAACAAATCCAGTCATTCATAGAAATGAACTCGTGCGTAATTAGAGCCAGCATTGCACATCATCTTTGCTTTACATTTTTAGATGTTGCGTCTGGAGGACTATAACTTTTAAAGATGCCAACAAGCCACTTAGGAGCTCGATAGCCATAATGGGAAAATCTGTGGAGCTGAATAGAAAATGATAAGCTTCGTAAGGACTAGTCTAAATCGTTTGGTAAAGAGCTCAGCCAGACATTCAAAGCAAGAAGAGAAACTATAACCCCTTCTAATTCGATCTTCAGGAGTTTGTATTTTCTCTACTGTCCTGCTGAAGCCCCAGTCCTACAGGCAGCTTAATGGAGAGCATGGTGTTCTTTACAAAGGAGTCCTCTGGTCTCCGCTGGGTCCAGTTATTGGACTGTTGCATAAATGGGTGCAGAACACTGATTTTATCCATATTTTACCCTCTGGGGGTTGTAATCAACCTTTTTTCTTTCTAGGTTGGTTAAAACATTCAGTAAGTGCAGATACTGAAGCGTGAAACTCTGGAAAACTGATCTTCTTCAGCATTTTTTAACCTCAGGTTTTTAATAAAGAGCTATTTAAAAATAATTAAGAAGGGTTTGGAGGCCTTTTATTTTTTTGACAGATAGGTAGCTGTCATCAGCTTCAGAGCCAACAGGTGTGTTGACAGGGGAAAGATCTCACAATAAGTCTTTTATATCTCTGCATGCTGAGGCTTTCAGGTATGTCCTGTAATCGCAAAATTAGAGTGCGTAGGAGATGAACTAAAATTTGTTTCTTTGTTCAGAAAATGCAGTATAGATTTTTCTTTGTTTGAATCTTTAATCCAAACTGATGCTTTAATAACTGAAATTCCAGTAGTTGTTTGGTTTTTTGGTTTGTTGGTTTTTGGTTGGGGGTGTTTTTTTGTAAGTTAGACAAAAAATCAATAAGAAAACTGTCTTTGCAGTGGGAAATTACACCAAAGATGTTCACTGCTGGACTGTCACAGCATGTGAGTTCGGTTAATGGGAGTAGATGGAGCTATTTAGGACAAGTGTTTGACACTGCTTCACTGCTAGGAAAGGGCTAAAGTCCAAACAAAGTCACTCTGTGAAGGACAGAATAGAGTATCCACAATTTTAAAAATAAGTATCATAGAATTACAGAATGATTTGGGTTGGGAGGGATATTCAAAGATCATCTAGTCCAGCCTCTCTGCCATGGGCTTGGACACCTTCCACTAGACCAGGTTGCTCAGAGCCCCATCCAACCTGGCCTTGAACACTTCCAGGGATGGGACATCCACAGCATCTCTGGACAATCTGTTCTAGTGCCTCATCACCCTCACAGTGGAAAAATTCTTCCTTATGTCCGATGTAAATCCAATCACTTTTAATTTAAAAGCGTTACTCTTGTCACTACAGGATGTGGTAAAAAGTCTTTTTTCCATCTTTCGTGTAAGCCCCCTTTACATATTGAAAAGCCCCAATACGGACTCACTGGAGCCTTCTCTTCTCCAGGCTGAACAGTCCAAACTCTCAGTGTTTTAATCATAGGAGAGGTGCTCCAGCCCTCTGATCATCTCCGTGGCCTCATCTGGACCTGCTCTGACAAGTTGGTGTCCTTCTTGTGTTGGGGAGCCCAGAGCTGGACACGGTGCTCCAGGTGGGGCCTCACCAGAGCAGAGGGGGAGAGCTATCTCCATAACCTGCTGATCATACTTCTTTTGATGCAGCCCAGGATATTAGTTCCCTTTTGAAACACCAAAGCAGGTCAAGAGTTAGATACTACTTTCAACTTCTGCATTTTTCTATGCAGAGTACTGAGGAACAAGGCTGAGTAGATGAAGCCCAAGTGCATGGCAGTTTCATCAGTGAAGTGGAGGTGCTGCTTTGTTCTCCTGCCAGCAGGCTGGGGTTCTTTATATTAAAATATTCTAAAAGGAGTTAATGATCACCAGAAAATGGCAAGGTAGAGGTACCATAATGATGCAAAGTGCTGGTGTAATTTATTGTTAGAAGAATCCTATTAGAAAGAGGCTTTCTGAGCCACTGGATCATCTTAACAGCTTGGTCTTATCTTTACCTTGTAAGGGTCCAGCACCTTGGTGGTCAGTAAGTGCCAGGTGGGCACATTTCAGACAAAGAGGAGTCGGACATGTTTTTGTCACTTCAGAGGGCATGGCAGGGGAGGTGGGGCCGGGTAAAATCTTACCATGTGGCTCTGTGTGTGCGTGTTCCTGAGTGTGCATCTGTGCATGCAAGCATCCCTATCTTCACTGCTTTCCCACCGACCTGGAGGGTATTGAATTTACAATGTGTGAGGCTGCATTTACATTCTTCACAAGATACAGGCGAGCACTGTATTTGCTGCTCCATGGATTTTTCTTGTTCAGGCATGATGTGAGTCTTCTTGCTGCCAGCACCATGAGGTGCGGCTGTGAAACAGGCGCTCTTAGAGGACTTCAAAGCCTAGGAGCCAGTGTTTGTTTTAGAAGAAGCACTACGCGGTGCCATTAGCAGGTTGCTGGTAACTGGGGCGTAACGCTGCCTAGAGAGGCACCTCTGCAAGGTTTGCCTCTGACATGCCACTTACAAACCCACTCTGGTACACTTGATAAATAAGCAGTTATCTTCAAACATCAAATTATGTTGGTGAGACCACATTTGCTACTGTGTGAGACTACTTGTTCTGGGTGGTGTAGCCGCTACACTGGGAGACAGTTGGATAGTATTTTGCAATCCAAATGTTGTGCATGCTTTGCATGCACCATATAGATTTACAGGACATTATGTGTAAATATTTAGACAGAAATCTTTAGAGCATTTTTTATTTGTTAGAATGCACATTGACTTTAACGGCTTGTGTACCCAAATGTTTTTCTGCATAATATTGAAGTTAACTGAATCCAACAGTGATGTCACTGAAGACTTTAAAGACACTTTCAGTTTTAATGGTTACTGTCCATCTTAACTGTAAAATAAAGTTTCTTTAGCAGTGCATTAAAGTCAAGAGTCTGCTTTCCTATTTTTCTTTGTTAATCCAACCTTCCAAACTAAAGGAAGATGCTGGCACAGAATGGAGAAAACAGTTGTACTTTGCTGTTAGTGGCTGCATGCTTGCAGGGTTTCATTTCCATTGCAAGGCCTAGTAGAATCATGCAGAATTTTCAGATTGGGCTCATGCTCATACCCATACTCAGCCGTTACCTGTGTTCTGAAATCACTGTTCATGCCTGCTGCTGCTGTAGTTAGACAGTAGCATCCCTTGGAGTCCAGCAGCCAGGGCAGTGTGGTGGCAGCGGCTGCAGTAATGAGCTAGACTGAAAGAAGTACTCCAATGGCCGCTTTTCAGCACTTGGCAAGAAAATCCTTTTTATGTTAGTTTCAAGGTCGTCAGATATCATTATAGCCAAGTATTAAAAATTTCAAAGAAAGGAGGCAGTGTGTTTGATTTATAGAATAATTATCTAGCTTTCGCTCTAACTTGGCTTTGGCAATGGTTTTGCAAGCACTCGAAAATTAAATCCATTTTTTATGGCACTACAAGGTATTATCTCACAGCAAATGATAATTAAACACCTGTGAAATCAATTAGCCTTTTAAACAGGGAAAAAAAAAGTTTTCCAATTATGTTTTTGCACCTCCAAACTTTCTAATTCCAGAACCAGCACTTGCAGAGCGGGAGATGAACTGCCAGCCAGTAGCCAGTTAACTGGCATTCAGATCACCCCAAAGCATTGCGCAGCCGTAAATCCAGAAGCAAGCAGCTCACAGTGACGGCACCCTTCCAAGAAGGATGCGTGAGCCTTCCCAGCTCAGTCTTGGGCAGCTATCTGTCTGACACACAGCCGAGCTGTCAGCTCTTCTACAAAGGCAGTTACTCACTTGGTGTTTTCAATGCCAAGTTTTACTTGACAGTTTATTTAAAAGCCAACATACCTTAATGGAAACCAAGCAACGAGACTCTCCGTGTGACTGATTGGGGTTTCTTCTCAGGCTCTCCAGCCAGTAGTTCAGAGCCATCTGCATTAAGCATTCACACACGGAAAAATGGACAGTTGGTTAATAGCTGAAAATGAATATACTGGAAGACTGGGAAACGCTTCTCCATTTACCCTTGTGTTACAGGTGTTTACTGTCTGTCTTTGTTGTAGTACTTCATCTGATACAGAAACTTCTGGAAGATGCAGTGTGTTCATGGGCTTGCAGATGCAGAGAGGGAGCCCTGGACATAATTGGTTAAGTGCCATTACAATTTTTTGGCTCAAGAAGTAAAAAAACAGCTCTAGTCACATCTGACATCTACAGCAGAATGTGCTGATAGTCCCTGCCAAAGATGAGCTCCAGCATCTTCCAAAAGATGGATTATGTGTGGCACTGTTAAAATATGTACTCCTGGGTTAAACCCATTGCATTTAATTTGAATTAAACCTGTTGTATTTGGCTTGGGTTCTGCTCCTGTATTTCCATCTGAATTTTAATAGCCATGACATGCAGCTGGATTTCAGTGAATGCTGCATCACCAGAGAGAAAGAAGTACGGTCAGGATGCTGTGGTTAGCATTCCTAAGGTCCCTCTAGCTGCTGGAGAAGCCACCAGTCATTTGTGCCTCAGGTTTTCCATCTATGAAATGGGAATGGTGATGGTATCCTGTAAGAAAACATGTAGCCTATATGACAGATAACATATAGCTGGATAAAGTATTATGATAATAATTGTATCTAGACATATCTGCTGATCTAAACAGTCTTTTTAGATTTTAGACCTCTCTTCAGTCAGTGGTGATGAGGATGTGGCTTTCAAAAAAAAATAGTTTGTACTAAAATTGGTAGTGAAAATGTTTCCCAGGCTAGTTTATAATCTCTACAGTGTAGTGACATGGGGAAATGCTTAAGCTGTAGGAAGGAATGTATGGCATGGCTGATTAGTCACTGCAGAGCCTCTGCAGCCTGCCAGGGCTCTTTGGGATAATGGAGAACCAGGAATCCCAAACAGCCTTCTAATCCATGTGCTGATTGACATGGTCGGCACATCAGAAGAAAAAAAGAAAAAAGAGGGGGGATGGGGAAAGACAAATGCTGTGTGTTGGAGCAAGAAGTTGAAATGGTAAGAGCGTTTGGCCGAGCAGTGTTTCTCCTTTGGATAATTGCCTACGCGGCATTGCAGTGTTTACACCTGTGTGATAGATGGGGCCAAACATGTTTCCTCAGCTATGGGTGGTGGCAGGGAGGGAATAATTCAATTAAGTTGTGAATAAATTAGAATTGATTGCAAATAGAGCTATTCTTTTATGCTGCCTGAAAAGGTACTAGCTGTGAACAAGGTACACTTAATCATTACGAAAAAAAACCTGAAAGTTAATAAAACATTCCTCTAATAGTTACAGAGGGATGGATGCCAGCTTTGGATTAAATCTGTAGCTATTTTAGTTTTGAAGACCCAACTGTCATTTTTAAGGCATATGCATTTTGGATTTTAACATGTTTGAATGCTGCAGCTGAGACCCAGGCCAAGCCGACCCTATAATTGGCAGTAAAATGTTACCTCTGTGCAAGCGTGCAGAATGAAGGCATCAGGAATGTATGAGCAATAAGCATGTGCCCCCACTCCCCGGCAGTCTTCTAATGTGGAAACCTGGAGCTTTCTGGAAATAAATACCTTCTGAGCAAAGCAGAGGACTTCTCTAAAAGCTTTTCTACAGTAAATGCTAGGGAAGATAAACTGCCAGAAGGAAAGGAAAGTGCCAGAAGTAGTGCAACACTGAAGCAGCACAAGTAAGGAAGAAGTGCCCAGCCAGCCCCTGCTCGGTGCTCTGCAGTGCTGGTCTTTGCTCTGATTCTCTGAAGCCTGAAAAACCTCCACAGCTGGGTAAAAGCAGAGTGTCTCAATAGGCAGGTAATGGAGAGCTGTCCACACATGCTGGCAGCTCTGAGTTTGCAGAAACCACAGAAATGCAAGCTGGAAGACCGTAACAAATGTCCCTGCTATCTTCAGATGTTACCAGCTACTGGAAATCACTAGTTCTGGAAACAGATCTAACTCCCATTGCTGGGGAGAAGAGTAAGAGGAAACTCTGGAAGAACCTCTTCTAAACACTTGACTATTTTCTCTGTAGCTTAAGACTCCTCCTCCAGTTGTGAGTGGGGGTTCTCATACTTCATTGTCTCCCTGAGGTTTTGCTGAGATTAGTCAGTGGAGATAGTGGGAAAATAAAGCCTGTTGTTGATGCTATACTGATGTTTGCATTAGATGCCAGATTGGTGCTTATTGTACAACATCAGTACTCTAGCTGAGAGGGTGTTCCTGGAAGTCTGTGCCAGCTCCAGTTTCTCTCCTGGACAAGTGAAGGAGAAATTTCAAGTCCAGCAAATACTTAACTCAGATACCTACCTTTAATCATAGAGATTATCTCACTCACTTCACTAGAAGTATTTTAAGTCTGAGTTGAGGGAAGTGCAGAGATGCTTTCAGATATAACGCTGTGTGCTTTCTATGTGGAAAAAAATGCCGAACGTACATAAATGATTTTCAGTCTCTGACAAAATGCTGGCAAAACTCAAACCTGATCCTGTGTGCATGGTTTTGTCTGGGCTGAATGGGAAGGAGTCTGAAACTGAAAGTTGCCCTGAGCCTTCTGTCCTCGCCATGGCCTGTATGCTGGAGTTTCATTTACCAGGTGACATTTTTAATGGCCGAGGTCTCCTCCAAATGCTGCCTGGCAGTCTGAAAAAAAATGAAATGGTCTGTGTTGCAAGCTTGACTCTGAAATAGTGTTTGGTACATGTTAATTATTTCCTCCACAAGCGATGCTTAAAATTACAAAGCTATGCTTGCAGCCTGAAGAAATGTCTGTGTATTTGGGGCTGGTTACATGTGTTGCACAAAAAGTGTTTCCAAATTTGTATTTAAACATACTGGGCCATCTTCTGTCTTCCAGCTAAGGCAGGGTGCTCCCATTGCTTGGGGTGCTATCCATGAACTCAGAGGAGTAGAAGTAGCACCTTCTGTTCGCAGATTTCAAATAGATGCTTGATCCTGAAGTGGTCTCTGAGGGGTTTAAACTGGACATGGGTCACTTATCACTGCGCTCAGAGATTGCATTGAGTCACCTTAAAGCATTTTGGTTGAAATTGCAGGGAAATTTGTTCAACAGAATCTCTGGCGTGGTTCATTCACTGCAGCAGCTCTTGAGGGATATTACTTTACTCTGGATCTGTTCCTTCTGTATTTGTGGGTCCTTCCTGAAGCAAGTAGAAATTTTGTGCCCATACATCAAGGTTAGGATGGGGCTTTCTGTGTACATATGATGTAGATAAATTGCGTGATGACCATGAACTGTGCTATTACAGAGCTCAGCAATAAATCACACGTTAAGTTTTAAAAGGCACAAAAATGGGAGCAAGATGCTAACTGGTTTCCAGGTGGAAAATGGTCGACAAAATCCTTTTCCTTTTTTTTCCCTTGGTAAATCTATCCTAATACCAGCAAGTTAGATATGAAAGAAAAGTTGCCCAGTATAGGATGTCACTGGGATATGGAAGACTCGCAGTGGCCTTGCTCTCTGCTTTCCTTTGTGTTCTGTTTTTGCCCTCAATGTTTTGTGGGTAATGTTGCATTCCAGGGTATTAACAGGATTTTACATTTTTAGCTAGCTAATGATGGGGAACTTCTGACTGGTGTATTCTAGCCCTACAGGGTATTTTATTTTTGGTATTTATTAACATTTTCTATCCTACAATACACAGTAAAAACAATAAGCCTCACACCTCTCAATATGTAGAAAAGGAGTGCTTAAAAATGGCAGCTTTTTTTTTTAAATTTTTTTTTTTTTGGTAGTCCAGTTTCCTAATATTTTCCCCTGTGTGCTGTGTCGGTGCTAACTGGTGAGCTGGGACATGGCTGCCAATCTCTATCCCACACAGAGAAAAATAAATTGCTACCACTCAGATGGAATATGTGTATATGTATTTTAACCAAAGTTGAGATAGGATTCAAAAGGAAAAAGGGACTTTGAAGTCTGTTTTGTAGTTTTAATTAATGCAATGAGGGGTTTTATTTTACTCTCAGTGGAGATGATCTTAATCCATTCACAGTGACCTTTTCTTGTGCAAATTAGCTATACACGCTTGTTTAAGCAAATGGGCCTTTGCAAGATGTCTCTTCCTAAAGACAGAGCTTATAATTGAAAATTGGCTTACTCCCATCTGTCTGGCCTGTGTGAGAATACAAACATAGATCCTGGCTTCTTTGTATATAAAATATAATAATGTATAGATGTATATGTATACACGTAGACATACATTAAAAAATTGCTGTGTGTGCAGAACATAGTAAAATTAGACTATTAGTGTTAAAAAATTTCAGCGCTACAAGTTGCTGTCAAAAAAACATCTACGTACAGAGACCGGGACACTCTGGAGAATGGAGGGTGTTCAGTCTGGATCCTTTTGACTCAGATGAGGTCAAGGCCATTCACAGTTTCATGGGCTTGTCAGAAGTACAATTGGCTAATAACAGGCGGGAAACTGTTGGGATTTGATGTGTGGTTTTGGTGAATGATTTTGTGGTGATTGATGGAATTGGAAAAAAAAAATCCCAGAAGTGTCTATAAGCACTTTCATTCAGAGGAGCAGGGATCATTGCAGCTATGTGGTTATTTGCCAAAATCTGGTAGTTTATTCCTCTCTCCACGCTTAACAATAACCACCAAGTGAGTCATTAAACCCTCCATCCCTTTTTTAGCCCGTGCTTGATAAGGAAATATTTTTTTGGCATAGTTTGAATGTTTTTTTGCTTTGTACAAACCTCTTGTGCAGAAATGAACACAGTTGTGCCTGGCTTTGGCTAAATCTGAATGGAATCAGGGTCACAGAAGTGCTGCAACAATGCTTTGGGGATCAAAATATTTAGTGTGAGTTTGTTGTTAGAAGTCATGCATTGTTTATATAGAACTGTCTCATTGCAAGGGCAAAATTACTTCCTTCCTTATCGGTGTCATTACCACCCTCCCCAGCTCTCTCCCATGCTGGTTGCTCCTGAGCATGAACAAAAAGGAGCCAGAGAAGGGGCTGACACACATGCATGGAGGGAGCTAGTTAACCTGGTGGTGAACGGTCTTGATTGGAGATGATTTTATCCAGATGTACCTCAACAGCTGTTTGCATTTTCACGCCCAGTTACTCTAGGACTCACCACTAATTGAATTTTCTCTTTTCTCCCCTGTTCTTGTTAGGTATGATTACCGTGAAATGCTGCACAATGCCACTTTCTGTCTGGTTCCCCGTGGCCGCAGGCTTGGCTCTTTCAGGTTTCTGGAAGCCTTGCAGGTAAGAGCTGCAGTTTAAAGCAGTGGCTATGCTGGCTGCAATTCAGTGTGCAATAGCGAGGAGGCGGGGAGGAGGGAAATGTGTTTCATTTCCCTAGTGGACAGTAATCCACTTTGCAAAAGCCTCTATTCATACTTCTGGAGCAATTGGCAGCTTCTTCCCAGGAGGGGCTGAGCACTGAACTCATCTGAAGGTTGGATTGCGTTACCTCCGGGAAGAGGGTTTCCCTGCATGTGGTGAGGCTGAGATTGGACCGGTTTAGAACAGTATTTTATCAAGCTGTGAGACTTCCCCTGGGAGACACTGGCCTTTACCAGTAAGCCCTGGGCCAGTAAAAATAGCATTTTGTTTTTGCTTAGCCAAAACAGATCTGCTTATGCATTGCCAGTTTTGAGATGGTGCTTGCTGAACATACAGAAGGTGGCCTGGAGGTGATAAAGCTCCAGATGGAAGCGTCACATGAAGGAGGATATAAGCTGATCTCAGGGCGCTCACGTGCTGTCTGGGACAGCACCTGAATGCCCTTCACCTTTTAAAAATGTTGTGGTTAGTGGTCCCCTTTTTGCCGTGGGCCAGCAGCGGAAGGCAATGCAAAAGGGCTCTGGAGTCCTTGTGGCCAGACAGCACCGTAGTCAAGCCTGACACCTGCCTACCCCACCTTCAGCCTGTCTGACTTTTTTTTCTGGCAAACATCAGCTTAATCCTGAGGTCCTGGATCTTCATAGAGAACATTTTGTGCCACAGAGAGCATTTTGAGAGGTGCTGCAACGCCCCTCTAGGTCTGGCATCTGGATTTCCATGGGGGCTGGAGTGGAGAGAAGGAGCTGCTGAGGCACATTTTGGTTTCAGTGAAATGGCAAATGAACACACCTTACATGGTCCTGCCTCCAAGAATTCTCTTGCCATTTGGGAAGTGTCCCAGCATTGACAGTAAAGCTGTTAATGAATGGCATCACCTTTTCATCATCAACCATAAAATGTTCCAGCCATTGTTAGAGAGTATTGTTCACTGCAGTGCTTAGCAGGATTCAGGTACCTAAGTGTAGGTGTAGTATGCCATTTTAGAAGCCCAGGGTACCCAGAAACCCTTCTGGCTTTCTGCTGCTTCTCTGGAAGGACTCCAGTAGATCCTGTGTCATGTCTGCCAGCATTTGATGGGTTTCTTGGGTACCCTACGTGCTCTGGACACGTGGGTGTGACCACTGAACCCCACACTTGCAATTGAATTTGAGACCCAAGTTCTGGACTGTCACTTGCCTCTTTCTCCTACTAAGGAGAAGATTAATAGCCTGAAAAGTGCTGTTCTCTCTCCAGTCTATTCAGAGGAAGAAGGGAGACTGGCTTATATGAGATGACAAGTCACTTCAGATCCTCCTGAAGAGCACTCCTCAGCTCTTCTCTCATCTGGGCCCAAAGTCATGCAGCTTCTGTTAGATACATATCTCAGGAGGAGAAAGCAGGGAGTGTACCTCACTGCACAGAACTTGAGGGCTCCAGGTCAATGATAAACTGTAGGCAACTGATGATTTTGCTATCAGGCTAGCAGCAGTATTCACCAATAATGATGTATTCCCAGTTTCTGTCTGGATCCAGGTAATGTTTAAAGTCCTAATCCACATTAGTGAAATGTTTTAAACATGAAAACACATTACTAAGTGTTTTCTGGCAGGCTTTTTTCATGCACTGATGTAATTCCTTACAGAAGATCACAGTTCTTTACACATAATCACTGCTGTAATGTAGATTTGACCAGTCTAAGATGCTGTGCCTGATACATCTTACCAAGGAAGGTACAGCAGGCTGAAAGATTCCCCTTTATACCATCTTTTGAGAGGTTTTCTGGGGCCTGAACCATAGTCTGGACCAAACTCAGAGCACTTAAGCTTGGTCTGATCCAAAAGAAACTAAACCAGAGCACAGGTTTGATAAAAATCCTCTGATACTAGGTTATTTCATCACATCAGAAGGTTTTTGGTTTGGCTCTTACATTGTGATTGAGCTGACCAGAACATAGTGGTGATCATGTGTTTATGGCAATACTGACCTATTTACTAAGTATTCGCAAACTTTCTGTGTAGAAGAACTTGTAAAACTTGTAAAACTTTAATTAGTTTAGACAGATCATACTGATATGAAATAGATACTAAATGTGTATGCTGTTTGTTTGTTTTAAGACATACAACAATTCTTATTTTTGTAGGCAGGTGATGACAGATGAGTTGTGTTTGTGCAGTTTTCTCTGTTTGGAGAGTTGATACCAAACAGGATAGAGAATTTACTCCTTAATGGGAAAGGTGCTCAGGAGTAAATTATGATCTGTATTTTCTGTAGAATTGTCAGCAACATACTGTAAAAATTAGGGAAGTTGCTCCCTGCTAAATGGTTCACAAAGCAGTGAGGGAGGCCATCATTTTGTATTAAATTCTCCATTGTTCCATGTGCTGCATTGAACAGTTCTGCCCTCATCTGGCAGCGTAAGCACCAGATGGCAAATGCCACTGTCCGTGCAAACCCCACCTTTCAGTGCACATGAATAAGCCCAAAATGGAAAACTATAAACACTTGGGCTGCCCTCCAGTGGCTTCTGGCTTCTGGTGTTCTTTGCCGTGTTGTGTCTCCTGAGCTTGTGCAGAGACCGGGGTGATGGTATTGGTGGAAAGCTCGAAGCTTGCCCTGGTGGTGGGGCGGCTGCTGACGATGGCCGTGCTCTGTGCCCACAGGCTGCCTGCGTCCCGGTCATGCTCAGCAACGGATGGGAGTTGCCGTTCTCGGAAGTGATTGATTGGAACCAAGCTGCCATCATAGGCGATGAGAGATTGTTATTACAGGTAAGAAAGAGACCGTGGCCTTCAGCAGATCAGTTGATTATTTCTGCCACCATCTAAATGGACAGGGAAGATGAATCCAAAAGGTCAGGGCTGTAAGAGAATTTTTATCATGAAGGGATTGTCTGTGTCAGACTGACTGTGAACTCATTTAATATGACATCATTCATTATTTGACCTGAAGGTCATTGCAGCCACCAGGCCACATTCATAAGTGCAGGAGACTTTTATTTTTGCAAAGAGCACGAAATCTCTTCTGGTCTGCAGCACTTGGATGCCAATCTGAGGTAGACCTGTCCAGGTACTGTGATGAAAGGAAAAACGTTTGAGAGTGGATTCTGCTCCAGTCCTAAAAAATAGTTTATCCTCAGGGGTATCCTCAAGAAAGCAGATATTTTCTCGGGCAGGAGTTGCCATCTAACGATTTGGTGGGAAGCAGTATCTGTCCCTTTTCTGATGTGTGGACCATGTAGCATTGCTTTCTGAAGCATTGTTCATGTCACTTATTGTTAATCTTGAGATCATGGAACCAAAGTGGGCTGAGAAGTTACAAATTCCCATCTACTTTCAGCATCTACTTTGGTTTTAAATACACTATGGTTGTTTTGGGTTTTTTCAGCTACCTTAGTGGGTTTTACTAAATATATTCTGTAAATTCTGCAGAGAAGTTTCTGTTAGAAGTTCTTGAAAAATTGGTTTCCCCAAAGTGCCATTGCTCAGCATGAAGCTGAGATCCACAAGGTCTGTAATAAACACAAAGTAGCCACTAAGAGGGAATTTTTTTATCCTTGAATTTAGTGTCATCCAGAGAGAGAAGCCCTCAAAGGTACAGGTGTGGTGGCACCCCAAAACAAAGTATCTTCGCAATGTCTTTACATGGCTGTTAATTTGTCTAAAGAAGTAAATATTTGCAAAGAGCTGGCCTAACAAGCCTTGCAATGTGCTGCCTATTCTAATTAATGTGATACAAGCTGCAAATATAAAAGGGCCATTTGATTTTTGCTTCTGTGGACAGCACATTTTTTCTGAGCAAAATTATGTCTCTCTTTAAATAATAATAATTTGCTGATCTTCATGTTTTCCGGTAACGTGCCATTCATTCACTTCACACAGCTGCTTCCATATTGAACAGCTACTGCACTGTTATTAACAGTGTTTTTAAAGAGCTGGCAGAGGGCCTGAATGTCTGCTCTGGGAAATGTTTTTGTTATGTTACAGTTTTTCATTTCCTGTTTGAGAGCAACTCGGATGTTTTTATTTGCATATTCTCCTCATCGTAGTGCTGGGAGAACTTAATCCAGCCTTTCTGCATTTATTTGTGCAGGGTAGTTTCTCCCTCCCTCCTACTAGTTGCTGAAATGACCTTTTATTAAAGTTCTAATAATTCCAGTGTAATCATGCTAGATTAGTATTAATACATCATTTTCCCCACCTGTCTTTCTGGACAAGTAGATTAATAGGCAAATGCATTTAAAATGGGAGCTCTGATTTTTCTCTCCAGCTGTTGTAACAGAGGCCCCATCAAGGCTTTTTTTAACCTTGACACTGTGTTTGCTGTCACACGCAAGCATGGTATGGTGTGTAAAATCGTAACTTCTTGCAGTAACCTTCACAGTCAGAGCAGCCTTCCTTTTCAAAAGGTGCAATTGGGATTGAGTATTGATTTTATTGGTTGCTTACACACGTATGCACACACACTACACAAGGTTGCACATATTGCAATGAAATGTTTATTGAGAAAATGCTGTATCACCACTGTGAAGTGACTTAAATCTTGTCCTTGCTACTGATAGTGTTTCTGGGTGTGATTAATACACATCTGTGCAGCCAGTACAGGTAACGTTTATTATCCTTACTTATTGAAACACATCATGAATAGTGATGTGATCCCTTAGAAAGACATGTGCTAATACATATTTTCAGGTTCTGTCTTTCATACTACTTCTGCAGGGAATATTTTACCTAAAGACCTAGGTTTTACTTAAAGGGCCTATAGGGAAGGAACATTAAGTAGCATCTCGGGACAATCTGACTATTTTCTTCGGCTCAACTTTGCTGCAGTGCTAATTCTCTCATAAGCCCAAAGTCCGTATTATATTAGCAGTGCCTCTAAGATGATGGTCTAAGAGTTGAAGGGCTTAGAGAGCAAAGATTGGCCCATCTGACACTGCACCCAGTGGAGCCGTGGACAAGTGTCCAGACCTGGTTGCAAACTCTGCAAGTAAAGAATTTGCTGATTATTGTGAAAATTTTTTTACATGTAAATTCTTAAAGTCACAATTTTTCTTCAGGAAAGAGGTTTCACAGGAAATCATTTGATTTGGAAATACTTGAAAGCAAATAATGATCACCGCCACTTCCCAGAATATTTTAGGAATAAGCAGAGTGCGTTTTGGTCAGGAATGGGTTGGATGTGGTGGGATGCAGGCAAAGTTCAGAATGAGCTGGAATGCACAAGGACCAAATGCACAGCCCAGGTATTTGCTTTTAAAACTAATGACTCAGGTAAAAGATTTATGAGAAATGAGTGTCTGAGAAAAAATTGGCCTAATTTAGTGGTTGGACTCGATGAACTTAGAGGTCTTTTGCAACTTAAACAATTCTGTGATTCCAGTTAGAAATCACAAAAATGTAGGTGCAACAGTACAACTATTAATTTCTAGAAAAAGATGAGCACAAAGCAGCAACATATCCTAAATGCCATTCTGGTGCTGTGACTAGTCCTTGTCACCAAAGCAAATTTCAGTTAAATTCCCTTGATAATGTCACTTTCCATTGTCCAAGTTGTACTGGAGGCCTTGGTCAATGTCCTAAGTTAAAGAATGGCACATACGCACCTTAGTTTCAAGAAGGACATGGGGATGGTGAAAGATGTAGACATGAAGCCCTCCCATTCTGATCTAGTGAGTAGTTTCATTTTTTAATGGAAAAGTGTTGCAGCAGGACAATTTGGGGTTTATTTGTAAGGCAACTTATACAACAGTGTGTAGATTTAATGGAAGGAGGGCAAAAATAAGCACTGTTTTCCCTTGTGAATAACAGATGTTGTGGAAGATGTTATTCTTTCTACCTAAGGTAATTTGTAAAATTCAATTTGATCCACAGGCTCCCAAAAAGGGGAGCCTTACTTAAGGTGTTGCTGTGTTTTCCTTGGGGCACTTAGTGTTGCCATGCTGTGGTAAATCCAGTTCCAGATCCCTTTAATATACTTGGAGCATGGGGATTATTGTTGAACCCTTAAGACCTGCAGGTACTAGGTTGTTAACATACTAGTCCACAAAGAGTTTTGTGGGATGAAAAGCATGAGGGATGCATGGAGGAGCTCCTTACTATGCCACACCAGAAGGCTTCGTTACCATGAAACAATCAAAAGCTAAAAGAAAGCAGATTTTTAAAAATTAATATATTCAGTACCAGAGGTTATAAAGGGTTGTATCGCCGTGTGGGTGTCGATGGAGAAGCTGCTGCTTGTTCCAAGGGGAACCATAGCAAAGGAACCCCTGGCGGTGCTTCTTGGCACCCCGCAAGCCAGCTCTCTCACCCGTGCGATGGATACACGCAGCCACGCTCACACTGAGCCAGCTAGCTCAGGCGACACGAGAAGCAAAGAGTCAGAGATGGCCCCAGCCGGAGCACCGGAGTTTATTGTTACCTCGATGCTGTCCCGGGTGAGAAGGGATGAGTTTCCTGTCGGTATTCACTCTTAAAGGGGCACAGCAGGGAGGTAGGGTAATACAAGAACCAGTGGGGATAAGGAGGGGGTGGAGTGGGGGCTGGATTACATCCTCTTCAGGGATACAAGGGGTCTGGCTGCTGGTCAGTCAGAGACAGTGAATCGCCATAGGGTCACAAGCTCAATGGGGGAGGCCTTTCTCACTGAGGTAAGGGGGAGGCTTACACTTTGCAGCCTGTCCACCAGCAGGCCCCCTCTGCACCTGGGCTCTTTGGCCCCCCGGCCACAACAGCTGTTGGTTCAGCCAATGCAACAGGGTTGTGTCTTATTTGTTTTACATCAAGGCTTTAACTGTTGACACACATCTCCGTTGGACAGGGTGCTGAAGCTGTATAACCTGCTAATAGACGAGAGGGCTTGTCAGCAGCATATTAATTTGAGATTGTGTTGTTTCTAAAGCTTCTGACTGAATTACATCTTGTATTACAGATTCCTTCTACAATCAGGTCTATCCATCAGGATAAAATCCTAGCACTTAGACAGCAGACACAGTTCTTGTGGGAGGCTTATTTTTCTTCAGTTGAGAAGATTGTATTGACTACACTAGAGGTGAGTAAAAATTGTCGGGGACCTTGCTGAGCAGCGAGATTTCCATACCTGTCCAGCTACTCCTGTCCTCAGCTGGCATCAGACCTTGGTTTTCATGACATGCAATTGGTCACTGGGAAAAAAGCTCGGCATCTTGATGAGTTTCCTCCCCTAGGGGAAATACTTTCTTCATTATCAGAATCTACATTAGGAAACCGACACGGTGAAAAATGGGAGCTACCCAACACATGGCAAAGTTGTCATGTGTGATCTTGACTTTGCAAGGCTTTATGGCTTATGAATCACTACCCTTGTCATTGGTAGTAAATGTATTTCTTAAGAAACTCTTCTGGAATTCATTTTGGAAAAAATACTACTGTAGAGATCCTCCTTGACCATTCCTTAACGTTTTGATGTCTTGTGATGGGGCTGTTGATCTGGCTCAAGGAAAAGGGGGGTGGCTTGTAAATGCTGTGTCTTATCCTCACACACAGGAGAAGAGAAAGGCCTAATCATTCTTATAAATTATTAATAGATAATCATAATTAGACTGCTATTAAAAGGGGAGACAGATGATCTCAAATGTGGAGAGAATCCTTTCTGAATTCAGAGACAGAGGAAAGATGAAAGGCTCTTCAGAAGTAGGACCCAGGCTGCAATTTCAAAAGCACGTTTCTTTTCTAACTGTTTTACAATTTTTCACATCAATTTTTGACACATTTGTACCACTGAAAGGAGCTCACTTTGTAGGTGCAAATGCATTCGTCTTATGCTAATGCTTCTGCAATTGCACCCGTCTTTGTGCACAGTTGTAATGCACAGTTGTTAAGGCTCCACATTTCCTGCCGTGCCTGCTTCCTCCTGAAAACTGCAAATGAGTGCCCATGGCTGATCAACCTCCAGCTGCTGCAAGTCAGTCTCTCAGGTTTTTCCATGCCAGTGAAGAAAACCAGGCAGGGAACATTTGCAGAGCCCCTGGCATAGCTATCCTCACAATGCTCCCATTGCCCTCAGAAGAGCACGTCTTCATCTGTGCTGCCCGTTGGCAATTGCTCTTCATCGTCAAACTCCTCATAAGCACTGATGAGGTAGTGATAATTACCACAGCCCACACCAGGATCAGATCATAAAGGTGGAAGACCATGTGCCATTGCTCACAGTTTAATTAACCCTTACAGAAGTGCTCCCAAAGACCATTAGGTGGCTCACGCATCATCTGCCCCTTCCCTGCATGTGCCCTGTTATTGTTAGGGATTGCTAAAAGGACAGGAGCACATGGCTCTCCCCACTGCCCCTCTCCTACCTATGCTGGGGCTGGACTCCAGGGGATGTAACCTGCAGGTCCCACAGCCTTGGTGTCCATCACATCAAACTCCAGCACTCACACATGTCTTTAGTGCTCCTTTGGGACACATTGGCCCATGTGGCTGCAGGAGCCCAAGGGACAGCAAAACCTCTAAAGCTGAAGCAGATGGGTAACCAGCAAGCTGGAGTTTCTGCTTAGAGCAGAAAAAACAAAGTGAAGACAAAAGTCTTCCTGGAAGATTTAGTTTAATAAAACCAATTAATGTATGCCTGGTGTTGAAGTTATGTTCTGCGTTTTTTAATTTGTTTGGGAGACTAATTTTAGTTTGAGATTTTTTTAAATTGTTTTTTAATTCAAGACTCTCAGTCTTTTGAGACAGCTAAGAGGGATTCTGTTCTTATGAACAGATACTCATTTCACATTTCAACTTGCCTAAGTAAAGTCCTGAGTTAACTTTCCTTAGGAAAGGAGTAAAACAGTTGAGAGCAACTTTTGTTGTCTGAAACCTGCAAGCAGTATATCTTCTTAAAATCTAATGCCTGGAAGTAAATTCCTAGCAGGATTTTTTTATTTTGTGCATGTGATCCATCTTCTGTTGTAATACTGTTGTGTCAGAGTGGTGTGATGATTCTAGATATCATCAGAATAATCCCTTGCCTGCTAACTGCAGAGCCAGTGTATGTCCATGTCTGAGGATATCAGCACAGAAAAAGTCTTCACCAAATCAGATGTCTGCAAGAACATCACAGCCTTTATCTTGCACACCTCTGGAAACTGTAAATCACATTTGAAGTTCCTTGATCGTCTCTCAGCATTTGGTGGCTGTTGTGGTTTAACCCCAGCCAGCAGCCAAGCCCCAGGCAGCTGCTCATTCACTCTCCCACCAGCAGGGTCAGGGAGAGTATTGGAGGGGTAAGAGCCAGAAAACTCATGGGTTGAGTTAAAGACAATTAAATAGGGAAAGCAAAAGCTGCATACAAAAGTGAAGCAAAACAAGGAATTAATTCACTGCTTCCCACAGGCAGACAGGTGTTCGGCCATCTCCAGGAGAGCAGGGCCTCATCACGTGTAATGGTGACTTGGGAAAACAAACACCATCACTCCAAATGTCTCCTTCTTCCTCCTTCTTCCCCCCACTTTATATCCTGAGCATGATGTCATGTGGTCTGGAATTTCCCTTAGGTCAGTTTGGGTTACCTGTCCTGGCTGTGTCTCCTCCCAACCTCCCAGACACCCCCAATTTCCCTGCCAGCGTGGCTGTATGAAAAGCAGAAAAGGCCTTGGCTCTGTGCAAGCCCTGCTCGGCAATAACAAAAACATTTTTGTAGTATCAACCCTGTGTTCGGCACAAATCCAAAACACAGCCCCATAGCAGCCACTGTGAAGAAAATTAACTCTACCCCAGCACAGTGACCTAAGCCAAACAGCTCATAGTCCAAAATAAGATGTTAGAATCATTTGGCCAGCAACCCCCTGTGGCAGGCACAGAGGAACTGCCTAGTGCCTTGGACAAGGTGTGGGTTAGGCAGTGGTGCTCACGAGTGTCTGCTGCAGGCCGGTGAGTGGGAGCACGCAGTGCAGCAGTGGGCTGCTACACGCACCATCGGATGCAGGCTCCAGGGTATCTGCACTTCTTCAGCTTGGTCTTCTCTGGAAACCAACCCAAAACATCCCTGCACAGCATGCTCAGTCCTCCACTCAGGAAGAGGAGGGGAGAGAGACAGCACAAAGTACAGACAAGAAATGTTGGATACTTGGCTAGGGCCTGTTGAAAAGCAGCAATGATTAAGGCAATATGTAAACTTTTTGAAGTGTGAAGATGAGAAAGACAAAATTATTGGACTATTAATGCATTCCGAAAAGAAAAAGGAGATCTTGCTAGAGACCCTAACCCCTTTCTTCTCTTATTAAACTTCTTGTCATGCCTCATCATTGGAGAGACCATGTAGATGTTGTCTCTGCAATATGTGCAGCACTGTACACTCTGCATTTTAATTCCTTGGTGTCCTCCATGTTATCTTCTTTTACACTTCTTAGTTCTCTTGCTGCCAAGTTTTCTTTTCTCCCCTCTATCCTGATAGACAGCTAGGTTTCTTGTATAGACCCAAAGGAGTGATAAATTAGTGATCCATTTTTTAACTGTGGTGAACCAGCTCCCCAGCTCCCCAGCTCCCCAGGAGGATGCAGAACCAGGCCGGTGAGGTTTGTGTGGCTGACTGCTCCGACAGCAGCCTGTGCTGCAGGGGCAGTGGGGCCCTGCCCCGCGCTGGAGCTGCGCTGGCTCCGGGCGCGCTGAGGCGCGTTGAACACGAGCCATGTGTTTCCCCTGCAGCCCTGTTGGCTACCAGCACCCCGGAAAACTCCACCGTCTGTGAAAACCTCCTGGCCATGTACATTTACAGACTTCTCCTCATCCAATTGTGCCCCAGTTCTGAGAAAGCAAGAGGGAGGAGCTGTAGTATTTATGCTTTGTAGTAAACACTCATAAATAAATACTTTCCGGGTTTTCTCTTTTGTTTAGTGGCATAACTTGCAGTTGAGTAAACAGCAGTCATTGTCTGTGTTTTTTCCTGTCCCCACTGCCACGTGGAAGATCTGACAACTGATGCACCTAACTTTTCGACTAGAAACATTCAGATACATTCTTGACAGTGGTGGCATTACGGTCCTAAGTCTGTTATTCCAAAAAAAAAGTTAAATTAACTTACTCGTGTGAGTGAATTACTGCATATTAGCTATGGTAATTGGCTGTAGGCAAAATTCAGACAAGCATGCATTTAACATCTGCCCCAGTTTAGCAGTTCATGTATTGCCACCAGCAGTGGATTGTCTAGCACAATGTAACTGCTGTTTTAATCTTTTCTTGTCGTGGCAATCAGAAATTCCAGGAAAACCACTGCTTGTGGCAACACTTAATTCATGTGTTGACCAAATGTCCCTGAACTCAGCAGCTTACAGAGATTTTAGCTTGTTCAGACTCCAGCAGCTGCTTTTGTTCTGCTTATGGTGGGTCTTTTTGCTTGTTTTTTGGTTTTCCTACCCTTCAGTCCAGCTTCAGACACATGAAGTTTCACCCAATACACTTATGTTAAGGCCAGAGACATTAGGTTAGGACAACCAACACGTTCTTGGCACTCAAGCCCTGTGCACTGCACAAACTGCCAGTTGCATGAAAACTTCCTTGGGAGATCACAAAAGGTGAGCTGCAGAAGAAGGCAAGGCATTCCTGCTTAGCCGTCTTGGGGGAAAATACATCCTTCACTACCAACTGGGCCTTTGCAGCATCCCATCTCCAGACTTGCCAACTTCTAATGCTCCGAGGGAAGGGAAATCTGTAAGAATGTGTGGCTCAAGAGTGTATTGTGCTTAGAAAGTTGCACCTTATTTGGAGGCTGAATTTGTCCTGTTAGAGATTCCCAGCACTGAATCTTGTTATGCCTTTGCAGGAAGTTTAAAGAATTTCCCATCAGTGTAAGAACCACTCGTGTTCCTACAATCAGGCATCTGATGTGAAACAACTATAATTAGTTTCATAAATACATACTAATTGTACGGCCTGGTATCTTTTTTTTCTTTTTTTGCTTGTGGTATTCTAGATGATAAAGTAGATGACCTAGCAATCTGTTCTGACCTTAAAAATCTATCTATCTCTGGTTTTGGCCCTCACAGAGTCAGACAGTAGTTGGGAAAAGATCTTCTGTTCCATCCAACAAGGAACTGTAACAGAACTGAGACGTGGAATCAGTGATGTATCTGAATGCTAATATCCCTTTATAATTAAGCAGAAATTATTAATTAGTGCAGCCTGATTTGCTGAAAGTCTTTTTGGTTTTGAATACTCTCATTATCTCCAAATATTAGGTAGCTTTTTAATGCCATGCTCAAATAATTATCTTCTGTGAGTTCTGGATAGTAAAGCTGACAATGAACTAATCAGGCTTACAACTGCTAAGATACTCAAATAGACAAAATATTTGACTTGAAATATAAAATGCAATAAATTGTATGGTCCCCATGTCCAGAGAGACTAATGAGGTGCTCTGAAACCTATGGCACAAAGCCTGAGCTACTGAAGTGGTGTCAGAGTGTGCAGGTTCTGAGTCCTTTTAAGAGAGATCAAGGAGGAATGTCTAGTAATTTGTGTGCCTCAGCTTTTTGCAAAATGGGTGATGATTCCAGTCAGCTGGAGTCCCTGAAGCTCCTACCAGTGACTGTGACATTCTATTTAAAAATCATTACTTCTCTTGTTTTCCAGATTATTCAGGACAGAATATTTAAGCACATATCACGTAACAGCTTAATATGGAACAAACATCCTGGAGGGTTATTTGTACTGCCACAGTATTCCTCATATCTGGGAGATTTTCCTTACTACTATGCTAATCTTGGTGAGTGAATCCTTGCTATAATGTAGTAGCATCTAGAATTTCTAGTGGAATTTTGAAGTTTTGTCTTTGAGTGGCATGTGCCAAGTGACTTACCATTCATTTCTAGTTAATGATGCCTTTCGTTTATCCTGTCTCAATCTTCCCTGCCCACTGTAGACTGGAACATCTCTGACTCATCAACATGCATCATGTGCCTCTTCCTTGCAAAGATTGTTAAAAAAAAATCTATGTTCCTTCATACTTTTCAGTTGCTGGTAATTAATGCCTGAGTTGCTGACCCATTCATGGCCTAAGGGGACATAAGAGGAATAGCTTTTTCCTTTCTTTGTTTATTTTTGCTTGGCAAATTGGAAAAGTGGTAATTTACCCGTGACACTTGTTACTGGGGTGCACACTTGGTATGGATTTATTCTCCGTACTATGTGTCTTCATATGGATCCCACTAGAAGGAATGAATAGGTCTTAGCTTCAAGGCTTTTTCCTGAAGCAGAGCTTGAACAATGAGTTCTGCAGGCGAATGTGCCTCCAGGCTGAAGAGATCCTGCTTACCAGACTGCTGCTACTTTTGACTCAGCCTGTGCCATCCCACGTGTGTGGATCTGTACAGCTCACCTGCTGAGAATTGACAGTTACTGTGTTAAAGAAGGGAGAAGAAGTGGTAATTTTGATGAAAAACTACTATGACCCCACACAGATGAATTTAGATGAGGTTGAGAGCAGTAATGAAGGGTAGGCACCAGTAGGATGTGTTATTCCAGGCAGAAAGGGAAATCATAGCAAGACAAAAATTTTAAAATGGAAGGCAAGGATGCAAGCAGAATTATCAGCTCAAGAGGTAATTGAAGATGCATGTGGACAGGAATCAACCCAGAAAGAGCAAAAATCTGACAGAGGCTGTAATGGAACTGAGGAAACTGAACAAGCTTCTGGAATTTGTGGAGATAATCTGTAAAAAACATCAAGCACCCAGAGCCAGGCAGCAAAACAGAGCCTGTGTCAAGAAAGACATTTGGCTGAACAAACTAGATGTCGATATTGTGGGACAAACTGAATGAAAGAAAGAGATTACAGGACATCTGTGAAAATAGTGAGTAAGAAAAGGAAATTATTGTCTTGGAGTCCGGTATTTCAGAGTGGAAGTTAAAGGTGCAGAGTGGGAGTTAAAGAGAAGTGTGATCTCCTCTGAAGCATCTGGTATCTGAGATGAAGGGAGATGACCTAAAAAAACCTGGCAAGGTTTGCATTATATGATTGTTTAAATTAGATTGTTTTTTCCATCCCCAAAGTCCTTTAATCTGTAATAACTGGGGCGATTTTGTCTTTACTGAACACGTATCTCTTCACTTCAGGTCTGAAGCCTCTTTCCACATTCACTGCCGTTATCCACGCAGTAACTCCCCTGGTTTCCCAATCTCAGCCTGTGCTGAAACTCCTGGTTGCTGTAGCCAAGTCCCAGTACTGTGCACAGGTAAGCAACCGTGTTTGGCTGTCAGTCACAGCAGAGACAAACCACTCTGCCAGGAGTGAGGAGTCCAGTGACTCAGCCCTGTTTCAACCCCTTGTTTCAATTCTGATGTTTCTTTCCTCTGAGATTTCTACTGTCTGTGACCTACATGCATGGGAAATAAAAATTCTGAGTATAATGGGAGTGGAATAGAGATAGTAATTAAACCCTTTGTTACATGAGACAGGTAAAATAATGAGTGCACTTTAAAGATCAGCGTTGTGTGTGCTGCAAACTGCAAAAGGATGCCTATGCCTCAAGAGCCACTACATGATCTTCTTTCCTCCCACTGTGACTCTTAATCTCATCGTGCCAGGATTTTGGCTTCTCTAGAAGAAACCCTGGGGAGTTAAGTAAGAGCATGCTCTTGCAGTGGAGTGTCACAAGGGGTTTTGCCTTTAATGAGAGCCACAGTGAATCAGTGACATCTGTATGACGTGGCTGAGATAGAGACTTCCCAAGTTCCTGTCCAGCCTATATTTGCCTGAGAGGATATATATTGTAAGTAGTCAGGTTGGGTGAAATTAATGTAGGAAATGTTATTTTTATACAGATTTGATCATTGCTTTTGATTTTGAAATTCCTAACTTGAATTTAACATGTCTGTCTGGAGATCTGAGACCTTGGAGTATGGACAGCATTGCCACAAAGGTTTCTGATCATGGTCCAATAATCTCTTTCAGATTATTGTTTTATGGAATTGTGATAAACCCCTCCCAGCCAAACACCGCTGGCCTGCCACTTCTGTGCCTGTCATAGTCATTGAAGGAGAGAGCAAGGTAGGTGGAGAGAAGCATGGTAAAAGGTTGGCTGTATTCTCCGACAGGACAGGAATTTGTTTTTCCAGCGGCTTTGCTGAAAGCTTTGTAGTTCCCAACAAAATGACAGCTCCCTTCTATTCCTTGGTCTTTTGTACCCGCTTAGTTGCAGATTTGTGTTTCGTGCATGGGCCCCGTGCAGTCAGAAATCATCAGCATGGCAATTAATGCCTTGAATCTGAGATTCACGGGTGGGACCCAGTTTTGAAATGTGACCCCAAGAGTAGATAGTGCTGACCACATCATCGGGGATTCCATCTCTCTGCAGGTGCATGAAAGTAGTGATGCAACTGCACATATTGAGTCTGAGAAGTCACGTGCAAGACGTGGGGATCAGCTGTGGACTCAAAAGCAGAGTTAAAAATGAGAACTTGCCTTTGAAAAGTATCTTCTCTTACTGCCTTGTGAGGTACTGCTGCCATCAAAAAAAAGGAAGGGACAAGGGACATTGGACACTTGTGTGGGAACAAAATCATCATGTCATCTCTTGCTGTGCAACACACGTCTTGTTTGTACTTTCACAAAGACAAAATAGATGCCATCAGATGAGAAAAGAGGGTTTTTTAAAATCCACACTGAAGTGGATGATTCCTTTCCAAATGCAAGCCTGAGAGAAGCAAGACTTCTTGCTAGAATCTGAAACAGATTTGATCTGGTTCTCTCTGCAGTCTCTTGTCAGCTGGCCCCAGAACTCTGTGCTGGCAAACGGAACTTCTGGTTACTTTGCCTGTACAATTCTGTTTTGAATTTGTAATCTTGTCTTTTGTCTTTCCCCTTGTCACTTAACAAGGGAAAAGAGAGCCCTGCAAGGTTAGCAGCTAAAGGCTCTGGCCTTAGCTAGCCATATAAACAGTATCAGGAGAATTGCTGCAGGTCCAAGAAAGGTTGTAGAGATTTCTGAGCCTTTTGAAGGTCCTGGGTGTTTTTATTTTGTTTTTGTAAAACTTGCAGAGGTGAGATAGAGGAGAAAATCTCTGACCAGTTCTACAGTTTTTGTAGAAATTGGCCCCAGGCACTGTTTAGATTACAAATGAGTCTCCTGAGTACATAAAGGTGTATTTATAGTGGACAGTCTCTTCCCTCTAATATCCCGACGTAAGCCAAGTGGCTTCTTGTGTGGAAAGCTGTTTGTTCGGACAAAGCCTGCAGAGCCAGAGCAGCACAGTTCAAAGGTTGCACAAAGGAACTGCTTTTCATCTCCAAACTTGGCTGAGGCCTACTGGCAGGCACTAGTACTCCATGCAGGTGATCATGAAGTCTGCCTTTTCTTAACCTTCACTCTTCCACTGAAATCAAATATTATCACACCCATTTTACAGAAGGGTATTTTAGCTATAAAATAAATACATGGCAAGTCCTGACTGTTGTACTATTTGACAATTTTGCACAGTCTGTAGAAGATCAGGGATGAGAACATGGGTCTCCTGCTGGCCGCTTGCTCTTCTTCATCTTAGTGTAAGCAAAGCAAAACCTTCAGCCTCAGCCAGATCACTTCTTCATCAGAGCCCTGCGTCCCCGGACCAAGGCCATCATAGTGATGAAGGGATGCTCTCCAGACAGATGCTGTGAACATCCCAGTTATGGAGACAGATCTTTCTCTCAGTCAAGGCATAGATTCCAAAGACTTGTTCCCAAATAGGTTGCAGAGGATGTAGAACTGACCATGTCCATTAGGAGGGTTGTGTAAAATTTCTCCATGTCCCCATTTTCATACAGTGGATTGCTCTTACTGGGCTTGACTTTTGAAGAGTTTTCTTGGCATAGTAAATTGGTAAAGAAATCTAGTAACTAACTAGGCTATTTTTCCTAGCAAATGAGGGAAACAAACTGTGTTGCGTCCTTGTTATTCTTCATCAGTTCTCAAGAAGAGCTATTTAGTCTGCTAAAGAAACCATATGGATTTTCATTTCTTGCTGTTATCTTTTCGATTCAGCTTTCCCATCTATTTCCTATTACTCTGAGGACTGTCCTGCCATATCTTTTACAAGCTTATTCTGTATATAGGTTTTATGTATATAGAATGGTTTGAGTTGGAAGGGACCGTAAAGACTATCTAGTGCCAACCCCCCTGCCGTGGACCAAGAAACCTTCCACTAGACCAGGTTGCTCAGAGCCCTGTGCAGCCTGACCTTGAACACTCACAGGGATGGGGAATCCACAGCTTCTCTGGGCAACCTGTTACAGTGCCTCACCACCCTCACAGTAAAGAATTTTTTCCTAATACCTGATCTAAACCTAATCTCTGTCAGTTTGAATCCATTCCCCCTTGTCCTGTCACTACATCCTCTTACGAAACATCCCTCTCCATCTTTCTTTCAGGCTCCCTTCAGGTACTGGAAGGCCATTTAAGAATGTGACTTTTTAAAATGCTATAATACCTATATAATTCTTCATGCAGATACAGCTCAATTTGAGTTCTTTAGCATATTCTCCTTTTCCTGTGGAGAATGTCGCACCATCCTGGTAGCATTACATTCTTCACACACAGTCTGGGTTCCTTGGTTTCCCAGTTGTGTAACCTTATGAAGGCTGCAAAGTCCTTCTCAGTGTTCATTATCTTTGATCCTCACACCCTGTAGGAGAGCAGAGGGACAGTCCTAGCCACCAGGGAAAACATCCTCCCCAAAGAAGCTGTAGGTACAGCTAATTCTCAGTACAGACCAATGCAGTTTGTCACTAAAGGAAAGCAGCCTGCTCCAAAGAGGGAGGTCTATTCGGAAATTACTCCTCAGATAGAAGGTGTAGGCTGACTGCTGGGGTGACAAAAATGGCACTCCTTTACTCTTGAGCTGAAGGGTCCTTTCCATCAGACAGAAATATGCCATGTACCTCAGACAAGAGGAAATAAGAGTGAGGAATAAAATTGAGTATTTGCCTTGGAAATGAGTCCGTCAAGTGATTTTTATTGCCTCCCCTTCCTGCCTTGGATACCCACAGGTTATGAGCAGTCGCTTCCTACCCTACGACAACATAGTGACAGATGCAGTGCTAAGCCTGGATGAGGACACCGTGCTTTCAACCACTGAGGTAAGGGGTCTCTGTCGTCGTGGGAGTCTGCTTGGCTCCTGGGCTCAGCCTGAGCACAGCAGATACGCTCTTCTCTTGGCTTTGCCAGTGAGCAAATGTTACAAGATTTCCTGCTACACTCCTCAGATTTAACGTGTTGCACTTGTTTCAGCAACCCTGCCACTGCCTGCCATCAGAGGAGCTTTTCGCCCTGGTTAATTGGCTCATCATTAGCATATGGTTCTTCCGTTCTTTATTATTTTAGTAACATAGCTGCAGGCGGGTGTAGGCAGCCAAGAGCAGTCAGCTTTAGTATTCTGTTCTCACTTTTCTGATTGGGGTAGCTTTCCCCCCCACATTATCAGAAGAGTGTAGGTGGAGAAGGAAGGGTTGTCAGCAGCGGGGGACTGCTATCACTCCAAAAGACAGCACTGCCACCCTAGTGCAGGATTTCACTGAGGAATGCTCTTTCCCCATTGTGTCAGCCCATAAAATTGGAGATCTTCACTAGTTTAGGTGCTGGAGTGTTTGTGCCAAGAGCAAGATAGCACTAAGAAAAGAAGAATACTGTAGAAAACCAATTTTTACAACTGGGATGAGTATTGATTTCTAGAACCTCTTCCTGAGAACCACAAGGGAAAGTGATGACAGTTTATATAGAGTGCAATATTTGGGAAGTACATTATTAATGATGGCTGGGGAACAGGTTGAAAAACTCGATTTTCTTTTGTTTTCCCTTTTTTTCCCCATGTTCCTGGTCATTCCCCTTTCCCCACTTCACCTTAATAAAAATGCATTTCTGTCAGTGATGGGGATCTTTCACTGATGTTGCCACTACTTATATGTCAGTGAAAAAATGCGTAACATTAGTCTTCAGTCCTGCTATATACCCTAAGATGTTACTGGATTTGTTCTAAATGGATGAGATTGCAACTGCTCTTCTCCCCTGTACAGATTGTGCTGTGGTTAGACTGCTCCAGAAACAGCCACAGTACCCTCTTATGCTTCACAAATGAAAGAAATAGTTGACATTGAATCTGTTTGATACCAATGTTACACCTTGGTAGTTTCTGCTAGATGACAAGAATATGGCTGCTGCCAAAGCACTTGCGTGCAAAGCCCGCACAGCCAAAAGAAACCCCAAAGCAATAAAAGGCATTTATCCTTGGGCTGGACTTCCTAGGCAGGTTATTGCTCAGGATGAAAAGTCCCATCTCAGCTGGCCTGGGGATGATGGTAATACCTCTAAGGGACTTCATTGCACCGAGGGGGTATTTACAGCAATCCAGCCTGTGGCTTCCATGAGGATTTGGGGCTTTTTTTTGTTTTAACTGGTATTTAGTCATCCTCCAAACTTCAGAGTAATTCAGGCTTCTGGAACGCATATGAAATAAATAATGTTTCTCATTCAGCTTGGCCATGTTTTACCCTAAACATTTTGAAGCACAAATACTTGTTGTTGTGTGAGACAACCTACACTTTTCTTTGTGGCTTTGTTGCTTTGCTTTGTTTTCTTTGTTGCTCCTGTGAGCAACTTACAGCTGATCCTGCGTGTTTGCGCAGTGGGTACTAGCTCTACGAGCCCTCTGGTCCCTGTGCTGCAGACAGAACCAGCTGGCCAGCTGTTGCTAGAACCCACCTTGCAGCTCCAGCATGTCTCTGCCAGGGTGCCAGCACCAGCAGCTCTGCTTGGTGGCTCTCCATGAAGAGGTGGGGGGCCTCCCTATTGCTTCACTTCCTCCACAGTACAGCTTACACAAATGTGCTGTGACATGTTTCCTTTGAAACTAGCTGCTCATGGAGGGTTGTTGTGGCACAGCTTCAAGGCCCAGAAAAGGCAATTTAGAAACATGGTCAAAGACAATCACAATCCCATTGAGAGCAGCAGTCACCAGGCACATCCTCCAGACTGTCCGATCTCGGTGTAGTAAAGGTTTTCCATTCTCAGCAGAACGGCGCGTAATTGTTCTGTGAGAGGAGCTGTTCCACACGCACAGAGGAGTGTGTGCACGGGAAGTCATTAGAAACCAGCGTGGGTCGTGATCCAGAGGTTTAAGAGACTGCCAGCTTGGTTGGATTTTCCTGCTGATCAGCTGAAAGTGGCAGTGCTGCTGGAAATTACATAGGATGAGATCTGAGGGGCTTTTTTAATAAAGGGAATTTTCTCTTAGGGTGGTTGCTTTAGTTCATCTCCCTAGTGCAAGGGCAGATAGTTGAAAGCACAAGGGAGGGCACTGGGTGCAACAGCTTTATTATTTATTTAAGTTTGAGATTCTCATACTTCTCTAAGGAAAACAGATGTCACGTTTTATGGGAAAGGCCTTCATAGGGAAAAAATCCCTTCAGTTCTTTCATGTGGTATTGATTTGGATGAGATCAGAACTATCACAATGGTAACTGGTTTGTGCACATTGTCTTTCTAGTTGGCCTCAGATTCCTTGAAACAACTTTAAAGAAAATAACCAGGCCCTAACTTTGTATTTCAGTCCATGTGCGACTCTTCTGTTTCATAAAAACACTTGTAAATGTGAGAAGTCTGATGGTAATCAACACAAAATGGGACTGTTCTCAGAGCAGCTATTCTTTATCTAACCTCTACACCCTTAACTTTGACTGCATTCTTGGAAGGCTTTTTAAACATTTTTGAGGAAACTTTTAGGTCCCTCTGGTACTGAGGGGAACCTAATGTGCAGTGCAGAAACAAAGCCCTCTCTTTTTTGGGTTTGACTAGGACAATTAGAATTGTGTATAACTCTTACAAAATTTCAGTCTAGCTTGAGCTCCAAAATGTAAGTTGAAGGGGAGGGACTGCCAGCCATTGATGAAATCTTTCCATTTGTATTTTTACCAAACTCTTTTCAAATATAATGCTGACCATCCTTTGCAAACTACCCCGATCATCCCTTTCCTAATTTCACCAGATTTTGTTTGGTAGGATCATGAGGTAGCAATGTCCTGTCATGTCTCAATTCTCAGAGATTTGAGTTATTAAAATAGTTACAGCAAGACAATAAAATAAAAAAATGCCATTGGCAGCATTTGACATGCTCGTGTGGCTCCTACAATGTAAAGCAATTTTCTTAAAGTTTAGGTTCCTTGTGACATTTAACTAAATGGGAATTTTATCTTCCTCTTTATTAAGCTATATGTTGAACCGTTTTGGTCATATAGACAGTCTTAAAAGTATGACCGGCATGGTCTTCAGAAGGCTGAAAACAATTGGAAAACATAAAGGGACTCCTCACTGACTGTTTTATTCTCACTGAACCACCTTTACCATTTAAAGTGTTTGCTGATTTTCCAAACTCTGTGTTAACAGTGATAAAATGGTAGGTGCAATGCACAAAGATGTACAAAAATTTCAGTTTCCACATGGCTGTTGCCCCTTGGTGTTGCATCGAGGTAAAAATACATGCACCTACACCCATTCTCTCTGTAACTTGAAAAGGTTTGATATGTAAAGGGCAAGCTTGAAAATGTTAATGTAATGCTGTGATGCTGTAGACTCCCTTTAACAGGAACCATTAAAATGTGCATAATTATAGGGCAAAATGTCAAGCAGTCAGTTTAATTTACTGATGAATACATGGAATTAATGTTTTGCAACAGTTCCAAGATTTTGAATTGCGAATTAGTGGCAAGGTAGTATTTTGTTTTGTTGACATTTGTTGAAACAATTTTAGTATTCATTTGGCCTGTAACTTGTCCACAGGTGGATTTTGCCTTTACAGTTTGGCAGAGCTTTCCAGAGAGGATTGTAGGGTATCCTGCACGCAGTCACTTCTGGGACAACACTAAGGAGAGGTGGGGGTATACCTCCAAATGGACTAATGACTATTCCATGGTATTGACAGGAGCTGCTATTTACCACAAGTAAGAACCCAGAGCATCTGCTATCCTTCTTCTGTATGAAACAAAATAGTAAAGAGGGGGTGGGGGTGGGGTGTGAAGAACATTCTTCTGGGGAGGGGAAAAAATGGAAAGATAGTAAGTGGGTCTACTTTTTATGAGGTAATAATTTAAGTTCTTGGTTTAGCTCTGGGGATCTGGTAATCATTATTGCACTTGTTGGGTCTCTTTGAAGTCACTTGTGTTTTGAGGCAGTCGGACTGCTCTTTTTAACATCAGGAATTACACACTTCAAAGAGTTCCTGAATTCATTAAGCTGCTCGGCTGAATGGCCTGTAGCATAGCAGAAAGGAGGTTACTTCCAGACCAGCTCTGGGTGTGTGTTGGCTGACAGCTGCAGACTGCAAAGTCTTCTGGCTACTCTAGAAATGTAGTACAATGGGCATGTCACAGCTCAGCATATTGCAGCATGCTGGAGAAAACCCATGTATTAGAACTTCAGCAGACCAAAGTCCTCTCTACATTTAAAGAAAAAGAAAATTCTGGAATCTCTAATCCACATCCCTACAAAGGAGAAGACAGGCCACAGGGGATGGTATAGACCCAAAGGAGAGTAATTTCAACAATAAGAACAGTAGTAGGGCAGTTTTAATAGAGTTCTTTCCCACTGAACAGTTTGGAAAGAAAATACAGAGGATTAATTCATCAGTGTTGTCTATAACATTATAGCACTGTGGGGCTCTCCTTCCTACTTGTCCATTATCTTGATACTTAGGCCCACATTGTTTCTTTCAACCTGGTTGCAAAAAAAAGGCATACGTTCTGTTTCTCCTTTAGCACTGTTTACTGTCTTGATGAGAAACTGATTTGTTTTTCCTTCTTGTTGGAGAGTGAGACCAAAGAAAGGAATTGGTATACTGGGAGTTGAGTACAAAACTTGTGTCTCAAATGAGATAGAAATTTCCTGGAGCTTGTGATACCTGAAAGCCCAGTGACTTGTATTAATAACACTGCTGTTGGTTTCCAGATATTATCACTACCTGTACACTCATTACCTGCCTGCCAGCCTAAAGAATATGGTGGACCAACTGGCCAATTGTGAGGACATTCTAATGAATTTTTTGGTGTCAGCCGTGACAAAATTGCCTCCAATCAAAGTAACACAGAAAAAACAGTATAAGGAGACCATGATGGGACAGGTATGTAATCACAGCATGTTTCAGCAGTTGGGATGTATTGATAATGTACAAGTCCACTTCTAGGTTAGGCTTACAGAGTGATAAAATTCTGTCAAATATTTTTGCAGTTTTTAGTTTAGCAGAACTGTAAATAGACTTTAGATATGCTTATTATAATGAAGAAGAAGGAAAGTCGCAAACATCTGTGGATGCTGCTTCCCTTGATAATTTTCTCACACAGTGTTATTCATGGTGATCCCAAGCTCCTGGAACTGATGATTGTGGCAACGGAATTCCAGTTAAACTCTGATTTTCTAATTAAGTATTCTATACCTAAGACTTAGGCACGGAATGCTGGAAGCATAAGTAAATTCTAGAAAGATTTTCTATTTTTTATTATTATTAATTAATATAATGTACCAGGCTGTCCCTGTGCTATTTTAAATTATATAGTGTGATTCAAGCACTGACACTGAACTGTCACAACAGAGATAATTTGTGATACGCAAGTGTTTTTTCCCCACAGGAAACATTTTGTCCCACATCACTCACTAGCAGCCATGAAGTGCTTGCTTTAGGTCCTCTTCCAGCTAGTAGATAAGCCTTTTGTCATTGCAGAAGTACCTCTAGTAACAGGGATACATGGTAACGTGGGGACACTTGTCCTACTACCCTGTGTGAGAGAACAATGAGGGGAATAGCAAGTCCTGCAAAACCTGCAAGTCCTGAACAGCCTCCCATCTGTGCTGCCACAGTGTCTGTGCTCTCAGTGCAAACAGTAGCATGATTACTACAGGGCGGGTGAAAGAAGAGACCCTCTGTTTTCCCCTCACATTTTCTCTTGGTAGCATTACTTGGATCTTTGACTGGGGAGTGGCCATGCCAGTTTCTAAACTCCATTATCTGTATGTCACCGTGCCTGCACCTGAGGTATTGGTAGCATTGGTAGCATTCAGCAATTCTGACTCATCTGGGTGCCCAGGAGACCTTCTGTGAACAGGAAGGTGCCATCCAGAAAGTACCTATTGCTGCCAGTTTCAGCTTCACCTCTCCACAGGGCTGTGCTTTGGCTGTTTGGCAAAGCCTGAGCATTCATTTTTCATCTTACAGCATGGGTGACTCGAGTCAGCCATGAACTATAACTCTCTCCTAAAGACAAGTTGTTCCTGCAGCTTTGGGAAATGTAATGGACCATGTTCATAATTCCTTGAAAGACAAATAAAAAATTAACATAACCTCAGTGTTGTGACAGAGATGAATAGTCATATGGAAATTCAGTGTTAATGGCCAAAATGTCTGCTATAATCCTCTAGCAACAAGCTTTTACTTGCTCTTTAGTGGCTCTGTATAATCAGGAGGCTGTAATCAATGCACATTATAACCTACCACTTCAGCTAAACTGGACAGGCCTTGGACCAAGATCAAGTCTGGTACCACAGTCATTTGGCAAGTCCCTGACTTTATCTGTTTCTTCATGTTCTAATTTACATCCTTTGACTTCATGAATTTGTGTTTGTTTTTAAAGTATAGTGGGAACCTAAGTGCTATAGAGAGATGCATGGGAAGTGGCACAAAAAACCCCTAGGTTCTCAGCATTCATACTTTATCTTAAATAATAGTTTTATTATGTTTATAAATGTTCTTCAGGTACAGATAAAGAATAATAGCTGTTTTAAAGCTGCTAGGGCCTTTTTTTTCCAGAGTGCTGAGTTTCAATGGACTTCCACAGGGATTACAGCTGCCCTGAACTTCGGAAAATCAGGCCAGAATATTTTGCATGTATGCAGTCGAAGATCATGGTGTTTTCCTTGGGTCAGAGTTTAATATGATGTAGTATGGGACTCCAGTTCATTTTTTGTGTCTGTGAGACAGTGCTGTCAGATGCACTGGCCTTTGCCAGCGGGATTCCTGGAAACACCTTGCTTTTCACTGCAGGGCATCTACACACACAAGTAATGCCAAGCACATAAGGACTTCTACTCAGTTACAAGCTGGTTGAAATTACTTGTGTATAAATTTCTGCAGATCTGAGCTGCGAAAGTGCAGGTTTGACCCCAAATAATTGTTTTCCTCCTATGGCTGAAGACCATGGGCAGCAGCTGGCCTGGGTTTGGGTGTGCACCTCTGCTGGAAAGCAGTCACCTTCTTTTTTTTCCTGGTGGTTTTTAAGAACTTGTTTTATCTCTGAAATAGCTGGAGGGTTTGAAGAAAAGAGTCAGGGATAGGTTGAAGTAGAGTGCTGGCAAGATTTGGGAGGGCTGCTTGTGGGTATTGTGCTGCACAGGCTGGCTCCTGGTTGAACTCAAGTCTCCACGCAGCCCTGCGCTCTGCTCTGTTTGGGAAGTCAGGGGTGTCCAGCTCACCACGACTGGATCTGCTGTGGGCAGGGTGTCCGTCTCCCTGTTTGAGCCCCTCAAGCAGGTTCCAGCTGCCACGGAGCCGCGCGCTCCCGAGTCCTGGCACGGCTGCGCACCATGGTGTCTGCCTGGCCCAGCTCCCGCCATTCCCGCCATCCTGTGTGCCAAGGCCGACTCTGATCTTTGCTCTCCTCTCCTCACAGACATCCCGGGCCTCGCGCTGGGCCGACCCCGACCACTTTGCCCAGCGGCAGAGCTGCATGAACACTTTTGCCAGCTGGTTTGGCTATATGCCGCTGATCCACTCGCAGATGAGGCTCGACCCTGTCCTCTTTAAAGACCAGGTCTCCATCCTGAGGAAGAAGTACCGAGACATTGAACGACTCTGAGGACACTGCTGAGGGGGCCGAGCCGCCCTCGCCCGTGTGGGAGCCAGACTGTGCCGCCGACAGCGAACGCCCGACCTCGCCAGCCGCGTCCCGGTGCCGGGGCCCGCTGCTCCGGACTGCGCCGAACCGCCAGCAGGCTGCTGTCGCTGAGACTAGGTCGTGTACAGTTTCATTATGGAACATTAAATAATTATTTTTGAAATGATTGCTATGCAGGTTTAAACTTTTTTAATGATCAAAAAAAAAACCCTATTAAAAACAGAGTTCTTTCTTTAATCAAAATTGTGTTGGTTGTGAATATTTCAGAGCTGCCATTTCTTTATTTTATGCATTTGATTGTCAATGCAACTTTCATTCCTTTTTCCCTGCACAGTTAAATGCTGGAATCTCACTGGGAGAAAATGCAGCAGGTTCAGAAAAAAACTGAGCACAAACAGGACAGAACTGAAGTATCAACGTTTCTCATTTACTACCAACTTTTTTTCCTGTTTTCCCCAAGCCAGTAGCAGCCACTATAGAGCCACTAAGGAGCACAACTCCTTTGGACAGCTGGAAAACTGGAGAACTGCCAAGGAGCCAGATGAGAGGGTAGATCATTCTGGTTGGGGACCCCTGTTTTAAAGGCAATCAGCCTTGCCTTGAAGGGAGAGAGGAGCATTACTGTGGAGGAGCAAACCAGTGACATGGACCACAGGGACAAGCATGCACAGCAGGGCTGCGGGGCCGCGTGTGTGCGTTGTGCTTGGAGAGGCCCATCCTGACTGTCCCTGCCCACAGATGGCGGAGCACCCCGGGGCAGTCGGCACGGCTGGTGTGGTGGTCCTGTGGGACACCCAGAGCCTGTGCAAGTCCCTGCTGCAGGTAGCAGTGCCACTTGGCAGCTAAACATCCAGAAGTAGCTTTGTTCTGAGGGTAAAAGGGGTGTTGACAGAAAGCAAGAAAGCATGTTGGTGCTTGCAGTGCAGGAATTTGGCCCATAACAAACTGGCTTATTTGAAATCAAAGCATGGGCTTCTCTTTTATCCTTTTTTCTTCTCTTTTTTTTTTTTTTGGAAGTGCAAATATATTGAGAAATTCCCTCATGGAAGTCTGACACCTGAAGTAAAGTATATGGTCAGACACTGGGTCCTGGCAGCGGTGGTGTTCCCAGGCGTACTTGGGGCAGGGTAACACACACAAAAACCTGCTTCTGAAATACGAGTGCTGCTCATGCTCCAAAATGGTTTTAGCATTTCAAATACAAGTATTTTTAAATTTAAATATTCCAGTTGTTTATTTCTTTGTAATCCTTTGTTTATTTATGTGTTTCTTTACATTGAAGAATGAAAACAGAAGCAGTGATTTGGGTCAGGAAGATGCCATTCCAGTTTGCTAAGAAAATAAGCACTTTAAAACTGTTTTGAACTCTCACATTTTGATGAGTTGCATTTGGGGTGCTCTGTAATTCTCGCCACTCCAAAAGGAGCTCCGTTAAAGTCACAGCAAGAGGGTTTCGTGCTGATGCCCAGAAGACCAGCAAGCCTTTCTATACCTCATTTCTTTGTGAGCAGGCAATCTGGTAGCAGAGATGAGCAGTAGTGACTCTTCAGTCCCTACCAGTCCCATCTAGTAGGGATGAAGAGTAATTGGACCAGAATTATCACCTGTTTCATTCCGGCTCAGGCACCAATTTAATACTGCAGCTTTAAGCAACTCCCATAACCAGGGCATGCCTCAGTTTCCTCCTTTGTAAAAGTATTAGTTACTGGTTGTAGAGAAAATGCTGTATAGCTTAAATAATTTCTCTTGCTGGTAAGATCATTATCCCTAAACTGAAAGTTGCTGTAAAAATGACAAGTACATATTACTAAATGCTGTATGCAACCTGACATGTAAAGACTTGCAGAGAGTGCTTTGCTTTGCATATGTATTGCAATATTTGAACAGAGCACACTGAGTTAGGACAGGACCATCAGGTTCCTGACATTCTGTTTTAGAGTCGTAGAACGGTTTGGGTTGGAAGGGATCTTGAAAATCATCTGATTCCAACCCCACTGCCATGGGCAGGGACATCTTCCACTAGACCAGGTTTCCCGGAGCCCCATCCAGCCTGGCCTTGGACACCTCCAGTGTGTTCTGGGCAACCTGTTCCAGTGCCTCACCACCCTCACAGTAAAGAATTTCTTCCTAATATCTGATCTGATTCCACCCTCTTTCAGTTTAAAACCATTACCCCTTGTCCTATCACTACATGCCCTTGTAAATCTGAACCAAATCTTTAAACGAATCTGCCAAAACATGTGAGAGTGCAGCTAGTGACTTACACTGCTGAAAGGAAGAGGTGCCACTTTTCCCTCCATTCCTGTTGCTCTCCCAGTCCCTGGCCATGCAGTCTCACCTGACACCTTCTGCCCACGTGGTGGCCACCAGATGCTTCTGTAAGCCCATTCAGCTCTCTAAACTCATGGAAAACTGTCCAGTGATTTACTGGATTTTTCTAATACCATTTTAGAGAGTTAAATCAGCATGTGGAGAGAAATATAAAAAGGCAGCAGTAGCTAGGCAGGGCCAGGGATGGAAGGGAGGCAGGATATATTTCAGTCTGTGTAGGGTGAGCTGCTAATTCACTCCCCACATATTGTAAGAATCTGAACATCACTTCCCTGTGCTCTCAGGTCTGTGTTTGCTGATCTGCATGGGAAGGTGAAATCCAGTGACTGAAATTTTCAGAGTGAATGGCTCAGTCAGTCCCATGACAGTTTCATCTTGGAGATCAGGTAGCTCGTTCAAGGACTGGAATAGACCTTCTCCTTAGACTCGCTTCTTGGAGAATGTGCCAAACACTGGATGAGGTTTGCAGGGCTCATGTTTTGCTCATGTGCCGTGTGCAGGTGGGTGAGCACCCATGTCCACGAGAGCATCTGCGCCTCTGGGAAGCAGTCACTGGTCTGTAGCCAGCAAGAAGGACCCGTACTAAAACAAGAATTACAATTCTGCTTGAGTTTTAGTAAATGCCATTTGGGGACACGTGGGTTAGAGTTTTAGTTAAAAAGGGAGTAACTAACTATTTTTGGAGTGCAGTGAGTCAAGCCTAGCTTTTAAGCTGTTTGACATTCTGTTATCGTCACTTTTTGGGGTGGCTGAAAGAGACTGTGCTAAAGCTCACTCTCAGTGTGATTTGAGGCCCCTTGTGTTTAGTGATTGCTAATTAAACAAGTAACAATGGAAGGCTTAGCTCCAGAAGGGATGTGGATAGGTAGGAGCATTTCTCTTTGCTGCGCGTTACCCGGGCGTAGTCGTCTTGCTGGGAAAGAATGTCCCTCACGGCCAGTCTCGAGAGCGGCCGTCGGTCTCTGTGTCCACGGCCTCGGGGCCCAGGGGAAGAGCTGGACACAGACCCAGCTCACAGACTCGGTGTGCTACGCTCACTGTGGCCATCACTGGCCAGTGCTCCTAAGGACAGCAGGCAAAGTCTCATATGTCTACCTGTGTTGGACAGAGCTGTGTTGTTTCCTTAGTGAATGAAATCACTCTTTTGTCATGTCCTAGGTGCAAGTTAATGGTTCTTTATTCTTTTTTTTTCTCCTCTCCCAATTCAGATGGTGCTGAAACAAGGTTCATTCCTTGTTGCTCCTTTTGTAGGTTTTTTTTATTATTATTTTTCATTAACAGCAGGCTATGTTAGCCTTTACTTTACAGGTACTTGAATGCCTGATGACTTGACTGAGTGTTACGCATGTGGCCTTTTGTAAAGGTTACTGACCTTAATTTAATCAGGGGTGAGATGGGTGGATGAATGTGAATAGATCCATGCCATTAAAACAGAATAGAAGTAGGGATTAGAGTTTGGGAGAACTGATGAATTTTTAATTGAATTTATTAAAGGGGGAAAAAAAAATGAAAGAAACCCTTCCCAGTTATAATTTGAATGAGATCTATTGCTGGAGGAAGGTTTCATGAGAAAAACGCAACACAAAAATAGGGGCAAACATCCAAGATAGAAAGTGCCTGGCACTCCTTGCAGTCCCTTGGGCCTGCACAAGATTTTATTTGCCCTCTTTCTATTTTGTGAGAATCTCTAATTATTACCATACCTTTTTCTAGATCTGAATGTTTAAGCTTTGTAATAATTTCATAGTGAACACACTGGTGTGCTAATGCATGGCTCAGTGAGCTCAATGAGCGCTTTGATCTTTTCCACTGGAAAACATCGTGGATTTGATCAATTTCAGGTTGCAATTTTTCTTTTAGAGCCAATTTTGGCAAAGAAATTAATCTTTCACCAATGAGCGCCTTTTAAAATAGCTCATTTACCAAAAGATATCGTTTGGAGAATGGAAGTCATCGTTTTAAGCAATGAAAGGAAGAGCTAGATGTAGACTCAGATTTTTTTAAAATCTTGACATGCCCAGTGTAAAATGTTGTCCTCCTCTTTCGCACTCCCCCCCTACTGAAACTAAAAGAATACTCAGTGTTTGCCATAACATCTGTTATTGATTGACAACAATTCGTTAATTTCTCCACTTCAACATCCTCTTACAGCAAAGGGTGGATTGGTTGTCTGCTCTTTTTTTTTTCTTTTTTTTTGTTTTATTCCCGGGCGGGCTCTGATGTCTGTTCTGGAAATGTGGCCTTCAAGGGCATCAGCCTGACAGAGCCATTTCCCTGGGCGTTAGTGGGATTTCATGGGATGGACCTGTGGTCTTCCAAGAAGGGACCTGCCCCACACAGGGTCTTAGCTGGTGTCTGCTGGAAATAAAATTGCATCTTCCAAAATCTTGTACATCTCACCCTTGTTTAAAACTAAGTCAAGCTGGCCTTTATACCACTATTTTAACCATCTTCACACACATTTTTTAAGTTGGAGTTAAATTAGAGGGAGTTAAATTAGGCAGGGGTTAAACTGGGGGGGGGAGGGGGGCGGGGTATGGGACTCATCAGATGCTTTGAGATGCTCCCTCCCACTCTTTCACAATGTTTTTAGTGATTATTTCACAGTGGGTTAGTGATGATCCAATGGGCCTTGCGACCTTGTACATAATTCTGTATATTTATTTTGAGAGAAAATATGTATAGTGTTTGGATTATGAGAATGGAAACCTGAAATGGGAATTCTTAGGTCGGCAAATGTAAAGCAAAAAAGCAAACAAAAATACAATCTTATTTTGTATAAAATGTACATTTTTGAGAAAAATTTTCTAATGCATTACCAATGTTTTCATAGTGCTACCACATCTTTTTTAAAGTGTTTCTCCCTCTTTGTTTGACTATTGACAACATGGTGCAATTAAACCTAAAGCAAATGTGTGAGTGAGAGAAAAAGAGAGAATGAGAAATTTAAAAGCCATATAATTTGGTTTACTTCATTAACCTGTATAACATCATAGGTTTACCATCTAAGATAGGTTGTTTTTATAGATAGTGTCACCAAAGACTTTTTTTCTTCAGATTTATTTTGAAAAGTTGTTAATAAAGAACGTACATTTCTGTTGCAGTGTGTTCTTATTTTTCAGGTAGAATAACAAATCTTGCTTGGGTTCTTAAGAATGCAAATTTGGGAGCACAATTGCCACGTGTCTCAAGTTCGGGGCAGTTAAATGGTTAAATGGAAGGCTCTTTATCTGCTCTCGTCTCAGCCTGAACTTAACATTGGCTCTGTGTATATCCTGTCTCTCTGTTGCATCGACAGACATGTGGTGTAGCATGTATACACAGTGTCCTAGTCCAGCAACACTGACAGGTGTTTGCTGTCTTAGCTGAGGGCAGAACTTTCGGTCTGTGTCACTTGTGTAAAGCAGGACAGTGTCCCTGCATTGTGTGTGACACTGTCATTGGTAGGAATGGTGACTTTTAGAAGGAGTCACTGTAATGTGTACATGCAAAAATAATCATTCCACCAGCCTGGAGGCCTTTGAAGGCTGATTCCTGCAGGTTGAGGATATATTGATTTATGACTCATATTTATTGCTGGGGGTGTATCAGAAGCCTGTCAGAGTCACAGGGGTTTGCATTCAGCCCACCTGACTCTAGATGTGCACAAAACACTCCTGTCTCTCTGTCAGAGCTGGGCCTTGCTGTCTCCCTGCATAGCCAGGAAACAGAGCAAAGAACTGCTGGGGATTCTCCTCCTCACCTGTTTCAGACATGGGCTTTAGCATGAGGTAAGTTGTGCTTCACGTGTGCTGGTTTCTCTCTGCTGATGGTACAAGCACACTGATAGCAGGATCTGCAGCACAGATGCCAACATCTGGTTGGATGAATCACACACTGGGAAAGCTCCTGATAATGCTAGTGGGCCTAGGATCATGGCCTGTACATTTGAGGACTTAGTCACTGGTTTGTTCCTGTCAGAGATGTTCAGGCTGACCTCATCCCTTCTGGGGTTCAGACTGCCAGAGCATGGAGAGGTCCTTACACTGTCGAGCCATCCGATCTGCCAGTCGTGGAAGACTGATGTATCTTGGGAAGATGTGAGTCTGCTCTGCTCCTGGTTTTCAGTGCCATTACAGATTCCTTCAAAACAGAGCGTCCCAACAGTCACTGGTGTTCGATACTGGCTATGGGCTTCTCCCTGCCAGAAAATGAACACAAACTGTTCCCTGAAAATGATCCAACAACAGTGTTCCCACTCCTTCAGCACTCGAATTCTGTGTTGTTGCTATGTTATTTATACAAAACAGCTCGGGGTGGAATTAATTTGATTAAATGCAGGTAGCTACATCTGCAGAAGCCACCAGAAGGCTGTTGTCTCCGCTGGCATTTAGCAAGGACTGACTGGTGTAGAGCTGTAGTCTGAAACCTGACTTTCATGCTATACTTACCTTGGAGGTGGGGATTTAAATGTGGGGGTAGAGTGTGTCAGGTCCACATTGAGCCCTTCCAGCTTTATTTTATCTGAAAAGGGTCCAGTTTGCATGCTACAGTGCAGCCCTGTGATGTGAACCAAAAGAGGTAAAGGAGAAAACGGATAGTCACCTCAGAAGTGCAATGCTGACCTGAACCAAACCCCTGCTGTCACAGTGCACCCCTCGGCAGCCTGCACAGGCAGTGGAGATCAAATCCAAAAGCAATCAGGTGAACAGGATCCTTGGAGACTTGTGCCTGCTTCACCTCTGCTGTATAGAAAAGTGGTCAGTAAAGGAAGAAAACCTTCCACTGGAGATCTCTGTGTTGATGTGTTAAGTGCGGGAATCCCACGCTGGTGTCAGTTTTGCCTGCTACCTGCCACAATGGGAATGAAAATTATCCTTAGCTGGAATACACCAAAGCCGTTTCTGAAGTCCCTGGGACCTTGCTTCTTTACATGAACCGAGGATCTGCCCCAAAATATTTAGTACATAATCAGTTCAACTTTGAATGCACTCTTGAGAGCTTTTTTGAACAACCTCAGTGAAGCCCATTGTGCTGTCACTTGAATGGAGGTAGATAAGAGAGTTGGCACTGATCAATGCCTTATTTTCTTTTCTTTTTTAGATGATTAGCAGAGAGAAAAGAAACAAGTGTCTGCTTTCTCTTTCTAAAGCTGTTAGCTAATCGTATCCACAATGTTATCGGAGAGAAACAGATTTTACTCAAGATTTTGAGCTGTGTGAGGTGACATTCTAGGCACTGCATGATATGGTTTATTCCACACTTCATTTCCCTGCATGACTTCCAGGGCTGTGTGCGGGTTTTATGAGCTGCCAGCTCCATGTACCGCTAGTCCTGGGAAGCTGGATTTGCACGTCACCTGCATTTCTACTGCTCATTAAGGCTGGAAGCGCGCTCCATGCTGCAGTGGCTGCTCTGTGCAGCTTGAGCTCTTACCTGTCTCCTTTCTGTAATTAACTATTGTCTTGCTGGTTGGTGGTGGTGAAGCAAATTAAGGAACAGCTCTATTTCTTTCTAGAAAATGCAAGTTAAAGCCCTTTCTGAGATTTCACAAGAAGAACGTAGTGTTAACAGAAACTGCTGAGGTAACGATTACAAAAAAAAAAGATACAACACTTTCTCAAAGTTGCGGCAGAAATGAGAATTTTGAGCCTGTAAAATATTTTCCCTCAAATTCTTCCCTTCCCCTCTACACAGACTCAGGTCCCATTCACTATCACAAAACAACCACAAATCAGTTGCTGTCAATTGAGAGATACATTTTGAGTTTTCTTTGTTTCTAAAATGGATCCTTGCATTAAGCATCCTGAGGTCTGTGGCAGCCCCGGGGGAGTTTTCATTTGGTAGCCCTGTAGATGACTGAAAAGGTCCTACGTTTCTAGAAAGAGTTTAGGATCTGTTAGGACATCTTCATAGAATCATAGAATGGTTTTGTTTGGGAGAGACATTAAAGATCACCTAGTTCATTTAGACCATCTTGACTTGGAGAGATACCTGCAGTAACTCCAGTCAGATGTTTCAAAATGTTCAGTTTTTAGTTCCACCATGGTTTGTTATGTGGATACTAGGGTGGGTCTTTTTCTGAAAATCTGTCCCATTTTACAGTCTCATCACCTAAACCTGTGCAGCTGTACAATGCAGTAGATAAGGTGTACATGACTGCCATATACATACTTGCTACCAGTGAAGGAGCAAAAGGGAGCTGGGAAGACAGTATGAAAACGGACAAGTTAAGAGTACCTGATGTATTTGAAAACCAAGAATTTAAAACACAGTAATGGAGGGCAGTATAGCAGGAAAAAATGGATTTTCCTCTTGCTTTGATTGGTGTAAATCCCTCTTGTTTGTGTTGAAGACAATGGTTTGTTTTCAGCCTAAGAAAGGCCAGAATTAGACTTTTAAAGCATGAAGTTAAAATACCTTTTTATCCAGTGATGTCTTGATACTGCTAGATAACAAGGCACATTTACAATGTGAACAGCACCTTGTGAAAGGCTGCCAGGAAAATACAGTCCTTTGTTTTCCCTGAAACAGGCAGTTAGAGTACTATGTTAATGCCAGCCAGTGACTACATTAAGATTCTTTTTAATATCCAGGAAATCCTCAAGAGAAACTAAAATAAAACATTTTTCACTTCATAATTTTTAAGGAAAATGTATACCAGTTCATTGCAATTCCATTTCCCTCACAGCCTTAATAGAATTGTTACTACTAGGACTAAAACTGAGTCAAGCTCAGGAAGATCTAAAAATTGGAAATTGTTTCTGATACCAAGCAATAATGTTGTTTTCAAAATCCATGGATGATTTAAATGCAATCCCCTTAAGTACTGAAATCTGTCTAGTTCGCTCCAAAGGCAAGTCAAATGTGTATTTTTGTCTCCCTGTCTTAGAGCAGGGCCAAATTCTGCTTTCAGCAACACTGGAGTGAATCCAAAATTATTACAGTGTTCCTCATGCTTTCCCTGAGCCCCAAGCTGGAGTCTCACAGCAGATTAGTGACCTTCCTTAGCTGTGAGGCATTGGGGTGAGCATGGCTTGGGGTCACCTTGGGCCTGACACTTCCCCTCAAAGTGGCTTTGCTGTGCTTATTGTGCTGTTGTGCAATACACATCCAAAAGTGGAGGCTAAGCCCCATCCCAACCCGTGACGGGGCTTAGCCTCCCCAAATTCGATTTTATGGCCCTAGTAACAGAATTCAAGTCTGACACATCTGGAGGGGTAATGTCAGTAGTAACTCCACGGCCCCGGGCCCTGGATCCCGCTGCCGGAGCAGCCGCCGGGGCGGGGCGGGGCGCCGGGCTCGTGGCTCACCCATGAACTTGACGGCCGCCTCTCGCAGGGACTCCTGTGCGCCCTGCAGGTACGGCAGGGCCCGGCGCCTGTGCTCGGCCGCTCGGCTCCTGTCCTCTGCCAGCTGGAGAGAGCGCCAGGAGGGAAGGGTTGGCGCGGGCTCAGCCCCTTGGCCGGGCGCTCCCTGCGCCCAGCCCCGGCCTGCCCTGCCCGCACAGCCCTGAGGCCCGGGCAGCAGCCGCTGGCGCCGGGCTCTGGAGGGGGCAGAGGGCCGGGTGCTGCCCGGGGAGCCGCGGTGCCGCCCCGCCCCACAGCCCAGCGGGGCCGGGGCTCCATCGGCACCCGGCTCGGGGCCAGAGGAGCCTGGAGAAGAGCCCGCGCAGCCCAGGGAAGGGAGCGGCGTGTGGGGCGCAGGCTGGCACGCCTGGGTGCAGCACTGGGTGGGGGCACAGCTGCCAGCTCCACACACTGGCCACCAGGGTCAGGGGGCTTCTCCAGGCTGCGGCTCAGGCTTCTCCAGGCCGTCCTTACCTGCCACTCATTGATCTTCAAGGGCTGCTCCTTCCTCAGCAGCTGCTCGAGATCCCTCCTCTTCAGAAACTTGGCCACACAGAGCAGCGTTTCACGAGAGGCCTGCAGAGCAGCAGAGACCCGGAGATGGCACGGCAGCCCAGGGCACAGGACTCGCGTCCCTGTGCCAAGGCCTGGAGGAGGCTGGAGCCCAGGAGGCGCCAGGGCAGGAGGCAGCCGAGTCCCCTTGCAGGGGGACCCCAGCAGCCCACGAGTCCTCACCCATGCCACATGCTGATTCTCATTATGGCAGTGGAAGAAGAGTGGGGGCAGGCTCTGTTACACAGGTGTCTCCAAAAGCTTTTCTCCCTCTTCCACTAAAAAATCCATCATTTCTCAGAAGATAATCATGGAGAGCTGCTGCACCTGGCTATCATCCTGTGTGAAAGGAAGAAAAAAACACCTCAGCATCAGCTGCTCCAGGCCCACCTGGACGCAGGCCTGAAAATCCACAGGGCATAAAGTGTCCAGGAGGCACCCAGTGGCCGTGGCTGGGGGCACAGAGCCTTACATTGTCAAAGAGTGGCAGGAGCGCCTCAGCCAGCTGCACGGCGATGGCTCTTGGTATCAGGATGTCTTTGTCCAAGAATATAAAGTGTAGTACGAGTATCATCCCAGCTATCTCTCCATCTGTGTCCCGCAGGAGCTCCAAGAGGCTTTCAGTCAGGCTCCACATTCTTTCGGCCTGTGAGGAATACAAGGCTGTGCAACCTCACCCTGCTACTGCAGGGCCCAGAGGTCAAAGGCATGTCAGAAAGCACTCGGGCAGCTGAACCGCGAGGCAGGAAAGCTGGGAGCAGCTGCCTCAGCGCCCAAAGCCCAGCCAAGCCCAAAAGATTGCGGTCCCCGGCCCCACGCTGCCAGCACAGCTTCAGCCACTGCTCCCTTCTCACCATCGAGGGATTGTCCCTGAGCACAAGGATGGCCCTGAGTGCCAGGCAACGCCTCTCCCTGCACTTGCTTCGCAAGTACCTTGAGACCTCCACAATGCTGTCACCGCATTCACTCGAGTCCCAGCACTCGAGGACCTGAAAGGCACAGGGCAGTGACAGGGGACCCGGCCGGCAGGAGCCTGGAAGCGCACAGCGCTGGGCCCAGGCAGCAGCACAAGGCGTGGGCACTGTCCCAGGCAGCTGCGGCTACAAGAGGGCAGAGAGCTGGGAGGCAGCTCAGCGAGGCAGCGCTGGCCGTCAGGCTCACCTCCACAAGGAACACCAGGGCAGGCAGATCCCAGCGTGGCTCCTCCCTGCTCAGCAGCCTGAGCAGGTGGAGTGTGATCCTGGAACACGAGGGTATGGAGACACAGGCCATCTCCCTGGCAGGGCAAAAAAGGCACCAAGACCCTGAGCCAGGGGGGCAAACCTCTCCCAGGACTGACTCACACAGGTCTGGTCTTTCCCCACCAGTCTGCAAGGGGACCTGGGCCCTTTGGGAGGTGGCAGTTCCTGGGCACCCTCCTCTCCCAGCCTTTTCCAGTCAGCTCAGCCATCTCTCAGTGACGAGACCCTCTGGCCCTCGACCATGGGGACTGTGTGGGGCACCCTGGGCACAGTGCACTGTTATAGATGAATTACTAAGAGTTGCCTTTTGCCGTATGTTGTGTGGATTATAAATTGTATTATGAATTATATTATAATGTTTGTGATAAACAGACTCACAATCTTAGAATTTAGAAGTATTAAATGATAGTAGGGGACTAATTGGTATTTAAAATCAAACCAGCAAGATAGAGGGGTACCACACTGGGTGCCCTACCACCGTCAGACAGCAGTAGAGGACCCCTTGGAGTCAAGGATGCAGTTTTTATATTCCTCCAAGTCCCGCTCATTTATGGTGTCCTTATTGGCTCGTTGCTCCTTTGGGGATTTTCATTGGCTCGTGCTCCCTCCAGTAGCTGTCTAGGGATTCCTTCGTTTGGCAGGTTGTCTTGTCCAATGACCTTCCTCGGGTTATCCCCTTATGTTAATCCGGTCTCAGACCTCAACACCCGGTTCCCTCCCCTCAAGTACCCTTAATATGCCAACTAGTGGCATAAAGAACACATAACAACAGTAACAGAGCAACTATAATACATCCATTATCATTTAACACAGAACAGCAATTGTAACATCACAACCTCAAAATTATTATGAAAGCCAATCCTCTATAGTGTTTCTCACAGTGTTGAATATTATGATATTTTTGTAGGGAAAATATCAAGAGAATTGTATATGTTGAAAAGTTTAATGTTGCTGGAGTGGTTTGGTTGTAAGGGTTGGTTTTGTGGGGGTTGGGTGAATGTCGGTTCTGTGGGGTTTGCAAAGGGACGAGCTGTTGCCAGCTGGACTTCGAAGACACCACCATAAAAGGAATAGAACTCCAACCAGTGAGGACCCCGAACACCATAGCAACAGAAAAGCGTGGGCTCCCAGAAGATTGACAAGGGGGAGAGACTATGCAAAATATGCATTAGGCTGATGCAATCTCAGGGGTATAAAAGGCGAGACCACCATTTTGTCGTTAAGCCTCTGCCATCAGGTCATGCTCCCAGTGCTGTACATTTTGCTTTGCAGATTTATAAGTTCTCAATAAATTTTTAATAACTCATTTCCATACCAAATCCGAGTTGTTTACAACAGCACAAATGCTGAGGGCAGCTGGGAGAAGAGGGTCTCACCTGGCCAGCAGACCCACTGCATAGCGCTGGGTGTCAGCACAGAGCAGCACGTCTCAGCCACGCTTGCGTTCCACTGCCACCACCGCATCCGCATACTCCAGTCAGCAGAGCAGGGCCTTCAGGGTCTGCACTGCAAACCTGTGTGCAGAGCAAAGCCCAGGTCACACTGAGGGCACTGGCTCCTTCCCTGGGGACATGGGAGGGACAGGAGGACTGGGATGGAGCACCTGTTGGGCTTGGCGGCAAGGCCATGTTCCTCCTGGCATCCCTTCCACAAGTTATAGACCTCCTCTGGCATCTCCACTGTGCTGAAGAACACTTGGAAGAGTAGATGCACAAAGAGGCAGGGCAAATACACCGTCACTACCTGTGGGACACACGGCACCTGGAGGATCTTCCACATCATCACTGTTGCCTGCAAAGGACAATGCACCTCGAGACAGCGCTCAGTTCCAAGGTGTCCATGTGGCAGGGCTCAAGCATGGAAGGGGAGGCCGGGGGAGATGCAGGGGGAGCATTGGGCCTGGTGCCCCTGAACCTGCCCCTAGCCCAGGTTTCAGCCCAGCGCCTGAGGCAGGGAGATCCAGTGGGGCAAGGAGGATGGAGAGCTGCTGAAGCAGCACCCTGGGGGTGAGCAAAGGCCAGTTCCAGAAACTCACAGCCAGGGCAAAGATATCTGCATTGTCCCTGTCGAAGGTGCGCATGCTGTGCTCTGGCAGTTCTCCAGCACATCGAGGAGTAGCAGCAGCACCAGCTCTGCAGTCATGGGCAAGGACATGATTGTCCTCTACATGGTCATAGCAGCTCTGTGGGGTCAGAGCTCTGTCTTAGGGGCGGTCTCGAACACAGCACCATGGCCTGGGCAGCAGCAGGGACCTGAGGTGGCTGCCAGCCCTGCCTCTGCCCATTGCCCCTCGCCAGCAGCCCCCAGGCAGCCCACCACTGTGGGGACTGCCTGAGGGGCAGGGAAAGAGCATGGAGGAGTTGGGAAATGGAGGAGCCAGAGGACCCTGGAACTCTGTTTGTCAGACACCTGGGACAGGCTCCACAGGGTGATAGGCTAGTGAGCCCTGAGCCCTATGGGCAAGTGGGCCCCACACCTGTCACACGATGGGGCCACACGCAGCAGAGTTATCCCTACATCAGCTGGATGTGCCTTAGCCAGCTCCAGAAGGGTTCTGTCCAGACTGTGCTCACCAGACTCCTTGGCCATGAGCCACTGGTGGATGTACCTCACCATGGCAGGCACCTGGAGAAGGCACAGGAGATTTGGAAAGCTGCCAGAGGGAGTAATGTCCCCAGCTTCCCCAGAGAACTGCTTCCCTTTCCACCACACTGTGATGGCCTCAAAGGCTTAAAATGACTAGTGGGTGTGGCTTGGGAAGCCACATGACTCCTGGGGGAGTTGAACCCTGGCCACAGGCTACTTACTTGCTCTGGAGTGGAAACACCCTTCTCCAGGAGCAAATCTGTTGTGCCCCTCCCCCTCCCACCTGGTTAGCCTCTGGAGCCTTTACGAGGGACGCCAACCCCTGAGCGCTCCAGGATCCCCCAAAGGAGGCAGTCCGGGACACACGCGTGGCTGACTCGCGCTGAGGCGGGGAAGCTCCTGAAAGCACTCCACGAGCGCGGTGGCGAGAGAAGCAAAGAGAGGCGAGAGGGGGCTTCCTCCAAGATCTCCTTTATTAGGGAGAGCAGGATTGGGGTTCCAGGAGGGAGAGCGGCGGAGGAAGAACTCCGCAGATCAAGGGGTGACACAGGCTTATAAAGGGGGGTGGAAACCGGGCGGGTACAAGGGTTACAGCCAATGGGGTGCCCGGAAAGGGGAGGGATTAGGTCTGAGGGTCCAATCAAAAAGACAGAGGGGAGTGTACATCAACAGAACACCAATGAGGTAATGAATATAACAGAACATTCTGGAGAGGTGGGTAGGCCTGGAGCCCTGGGCACGCCTCCTCAAACGGTGGTCTCCTCCCCCAGGCCCTCCTCCGAGGAGTGGCTTTCACTATCAAAGGAGGAGTCTGAATGAGTGGCGGCTGCTATTTCTGGGAATTGGGCCTCCACACAAATCCAGCATGGCAGCACTGGTGTCGGTGCTGTAGACATCACAGTTTGCCATGGACCCAGTGCCCATGACACTGGTCTCTTCCTGCCAAATGCACCTGATGAATTTTCAAGTCACCAGGAGGAAAACAAAGGACAGGCAAGAGAGGGATGTTCCATGGGGTACTCCAAGCACGGTGCTTGGCTGAGCAGCAACAGCAGGCCCAGCCCGGGTGGGGATGGCTGCAGGTACCTGCACTGTTCTGCGAAGCAGCCACAGGTGGGACCCCGCTCTTGTGTCCTATCCATGGCTGCATCTGGCAAAGAGCGAGCGCAGCCAGAGCTGAGAGAGAGGCCGGAGAACACAGCCCAGCCCTGCGCTCCCCAGGCAGGGACAGCCCTGGGACGCCCAGGGATGGAGCACAGCTACTGCGGGGGGGTCTGCCCTGGCCTGTCTTGCATCCTGTCCATGGGCATGTTCCCAGGAGACGGGACAGGACAGGACGGGATGGGACGGGACGGGACGGGATGGGATGGCATGGGATGGCATGGGGCCAAGCTGTCTGCAGGCAGCAGCCCTGTTGCCCAGCTCTGTCACTCACCCTCACACAGCGGCTGGAACTGCTCCACCTCTTCAGTCTGCTGAACTGGGGCAGCTCCATGGCCTTCTTCCTCCTCATTCACCCAGGCCAGCTTGGGCATGCTCGGGGGTCTCCGCTCCATGTCCCTGACTGGATTCAAGGCTACTTGCAGGAGAGATGCCTCGGAAAAGCTCAGAGTCAGCAAGTCCTGCAGTCACGCCTTCAGGGCACCTGCAAGAGAGAAGGCTACAGGACAGCAAGACCTGCACTCTGGTCTTGAGGGCTCCTGCCAGAAGGACAGGAGACTCCTCGTCAAAGATTGTGGTCACCAACTGTTACGATCCAGTTTATACCCAGAAAAGCAAACAAAGTTAAGTTTCTGTGCATAAACCAGAAAGAATTTAGAAGGTTCAAAATATTCCCAGAAATTAGATTAAAACCAAACGAGGTTAGATGTAGGTACCAAAAAATTGATGTATTTTATTTAATAGTAAAGATGCAAAGAGAAGGAAAGAGAGAAGAAATAAATAGAAAAAGAAGTGTGCGTGTGGGGGAGGGGGACAGGGAGAGGTGACAGGGGTTAGGTGGAGGCATATCACCCATCCAGGGGTCCCGACGTGGTCTCGTTGCTCCCCTCCATCTGGTCTTCTGGTGGTGAGGGTCCCCNTAAATAGAAAAAGAAGTGTGCGTGTGGGGGAGGGGGAC
>VZTD01004530.1:0-30462 GCA_013397725.1 Rhagologus leucostigma
CCCCAGCCCAGGAAGGCCACATCTGTGGGACATTCCTGTGAGGGACAGCTGAGCAGGTGTCATCATCCATCGAAGACTCCCAAAGAGCTCCCCAAACTCACTGCTGAGGCCTTGCAGCAGAGCACTGCTCGTCGTGCAAAGGGATGCAACAGACCCACAGCCTGATGCAAGAGACTGTCAAACTTGCCCCTGCCAGGGCATTCCATTGAACTCTATGTTTTGTGGGACCCTCACCGCCAAGAAGATCAAAAGAAGGAGATCAATGGTACTCTGTTGGTATCCATGATGTGGTTATATTTTCTACTTAATCTGTCTCTGTCACTCTCTTTTCTTCCCCGCTTTTTTTCTGTTTCTTTCTATCTGTCTCACTCTTCCTTAATTTTACTGTTAAATAAAATCCATACTATTAACTTAGGCATGTGGTCTCATTTGCAGCTTAATTCTGTTAGAGGCATCTCTGTAACAACTTTAATAATTTGATCGTAACAACCGGTAAACCTATTTTATCCTATGCTGTATCACAGCGTAACTTCTGGAGCTGACAATCCTTACCAGCTTACAATGTGAAAAACTGATTTATAGCTACCATAGAAACCAACCTCTTTGTATAGTATTACGTGCATAGGGGAATATAACCTCTGCTTGCATGCGGCACCACTGCCTGACTGAATATGTGCTGACGCGAAAGAAGGAATTTGATGGATATGGTTTCCCTGCAACCTCTACATTGCCTTCTTATTCTCTCCTAGGAACCAGTGACTCTGAAACACCCCTTGCTCCCATGGCCAGATAATCATCTCATTTCTCTGAAAAATGCAGGGCACAGATTTCCATCTGTTTTAATGGCAAAAGCAGAGAGCTACAAACCCAAGGGACACTATTGCTGTTTTAGGCTTTTCAGGGCAGTTGTTATCTCTGGCTTATGTTTGAATGAGGTTGTGTTTCTAAACTTAGCAGCAGGCATGGTGATTATTTTTCTTGCCACTTAATTTTCTTATAGCAAGGTTGATAGATACAGACTCCTTTAACAGACAGGACTACAGACTACTCTGAATAAGGCACCTTATTTTATCAAGTCCTGCTGTACTAATATTGTTCTTGGCTGTGAATGAAAACTGGACCGTTCCTACCCACTTCCATTAACTGACATTCCACAGTGTTTGGGTCCAATATTGTCCAGCTATTCTGGTCCCTCAATACAGAGGACTTTTACTTCAAGACTCTTTTAAGCCTTGTCACTACAGGAGGCAGCAAAAAAATTTCAAGTAGCCAGTTTCCAATAATTTTAAAGAAAAAAACCCTCAGGTAAAGTTCTATCTAAAATCTTATAACAAAAAAATATTTCTAGTAAACTAACTTTTTATATATAGTAGCTTTATCTTAGCTGTCTGACAAAGCATCTGGATATCCTAATGGTGGACACATTTCCTATCATTCACAAAACTTCCTTCAACTCCATTTCCTCTTTCACCTGATGATCTTTACATTACCAGTCTGAATCTCTTCCTAACATGCAAAAAGAAAAAAAAAATAACCCAAAAAAACCCCCAAAACCACACCCAACATTTATATCCTGGAAATTTACAATTCTCATTTTTAATCAGCAGAATAAAGCTCTACGCAGGGCACATTAGCATACTAAACATGAGAAGGGTACTAATGCCACTACTAATGATACTAAAATTGTGCCCCATGTTTGCATCTGCCTTGTAGAAAGAGCATTGTATGCTTTTCAGAGACTTGCAAGTAAAATTAATAGTCTTGGAAACAATACTGAAGAAAAAAATACTTGTAGAAATTTTATTTTTCACTGCTTGAAGCACTAAAAAAGCTAGTTTTAGTTTCTAAATATTTTTATCTAATGAGTCAAAATAGGAATAATATGGAAGTAATTTAAAATATACTTTTTTTATGGTGAATATGAGAACACCAATCCCTTTTGTTCTTAAAAAAATACAAATTTAAGTAGAATGCTTATAATAGGCCTCTTGATACACAGATTTTCTTTCTAGAGAAGGAGCTGGTGAAAGTTCCTTGTAACATGTAAAAATTTTAAGAATAAACATATTTGACATAACTCACAGAATCACAGAATAGCTGAGGTTCGAAGTCACCTCTGGAGGGCATCTTGTCCAGCCCCTCAGCTCAAGCAGGACTTTCTGGGGCTGGTTTCCCAAGTGTTACCTGGTGTCCAGGTGGCTTCTGAGTATCTCCAGGGAAGAAGACTCCACAGACTGAGTAACACGTGCTGGAGCTCAGTCACCTTCACAGTGAAAAAGTCTTGCTCTGACATTGGTTACAAACCATAGTTTTCATAAAACTCCAGTTTTCTAATGCTTTTATAAGACCTCAGATTTGTAGCCTACACAGGCTTCATATTAATCTGGGGTTCCTTTGGGTAAGCCAAAAAAATAGATTAAAAAGCTGTATCTTTTGTGGTTGAGAAGTAATTAATATTTTACCTTAAAAAGTTTTAGTTTTATTTCAAGTCTATGCTAATAATAGTTTCTACTTACTATTTTAAACAGTTCCAAACTTAAAACATGCATAAATTTTTGTTAAAGGCCTCCACTATGCATTATGACAAAAAATCAAGTTTGTAAAGAAGATATGAACTGTACAATAGCAGGGATTTCAAAGTACCCAGATATTATTGGCTATTCATTGTATCCTTTAAAATTACAGATAATTTTTAGTTAGTTTTTTTTAAGTAGCATAAACCAGAGCAGTATAAGCTCCATCAGTTTTGAGCTGTAAGAGATCACTTCTCTTCAGCAAACATAAATTCTGAACAATTACTTTATTTGTTCCATGTTTCTGGTTAATAGCCAAGCATCAGTATAGAGACTTGCACTTTATTCATCAATAACCGGAAAACCAGTAAATCACCCACAAACATAACAGAACACAAAACCTGACCTGTCCTTACTGACAGGGTTGAAAACTGCCCCTGTATGTTGATAACTCTGATCAAAACTTTTGAGTTTCAACATAACCCCTTGGGACATCAGATTTTACTCCTACTACCATTAATAAAGATTGGGGGTTTTTAAAGAGATGCTTAGCAGAATGCAACATGTGTGATCCCAGAGCTTTTCCTCAAAAAAAAAATATGGTACAAGCATCTCATGTCAAAATTGATACGATAGTGGGATTTATAAGCATCCCATGGCAAAAAAGTAGGAAGCCTACACTTGATGGAACTTCTCCATGAAGAGTGGGTGTCAGCTGCTTAGAAAGAGACAAATTGGGAAGGTTCCGTTCTGCCCTTGATGTGTACACAGACTTTAACTTCAATTAGTGTCATTAATCAAGAGGAGAATCAGCTCCCAGGCCTACCGTAATTTGATGTTGGTGTCCCATCAGGTACCCCCTGCACTGAGAAAAGACACACCCTGACACTGACAGTGACGTATCGCCTGGCTCTGAGCTCAGTCAGATGCCATATGCTTCAGCTGAGAGATAGCTGACAACATGACAGGACATCAATTATTGTCACCCAGCCACATACTGAAACACACATCGGCTCATCCCAGCTTCCTTGTCATATCACTACAAGAACTCATTAACTGTTCTGTATTTAAAGCCCTTGCTTTTCTCTAGAAAATGCAGTTTATCTAATTGTGGTTGATGAAAAGGCTTGGGTCAGGCAAGGATGGTGCCTGCAACAGCTCTGTGGCTGAGGCTGACACCACCACAACCAGCAGTTTGGAAGACGCCCCTCAGAAAGCTGCTTCTGCAACTCATCCCTAGCTGAATTTATATGGAAATTTAAAGACATACCTTGACTTTCTAACTCCTTCTATAAATAAATGTGAGAAACAGATATCTAAAATTTGTTTTGTTTTCTTGGGTGAGGTTGAGTTCTAAATCTGTGTGAAAACTACAGCTCTGGCTTGGCAGGAATTTGGAGCCCAGTTGATGCAGAACACCATCATCTCAAACTGACCAGAGCAGCAATGTGGTAAATGGAATTGAAAGCTCCGTTTTTGCTCTCCTGGCTGATAGCGACAGGTCAAAAATATGCAAACCCTACTCACAAGCTCTGTTTCTCATACAAGAAAATGGGTGCTTTAAGACTTTTACCCTGAGTACTTGATTATTACTTGCCTTTCTAGAATACAATTCCTATCATTATTCAAGGATCCAGTCTAGAATTAGAAAGAAAATTACACCACAATTCAATTCTTTTTGTTTGTGATGTGATTTCTCAGACATTAAATCTGAGTGGGAATGGAAACTGGAAGTGGGTCAAAGAGAAAAAACCCCGACATACTTAGAATGCATAAAAAAATACAAATAAAACATTTTCTTAACTTAAATAGTTATTAGACATTGGAAAAATGAACCTTAGAAACCACCTGATAAAAAGTATTTATAAATTTCCTGTATTGTAATAGGACAATCTACTACAGGTTTTTGTTTTTTCTAATGTTTTTGATGATTCTTGAGCTTCCCATTTCATCATTAGCATTATTTTCCACAACAAAACAAACATATTGCAGCATTAATCACAGAACTAATCATCATAAAACCTTCAATACTCCTAGTTTTGCTTCTGTAGTTAAAAAGCAGGTGAAAGTCATATGGGAAAAAGGATTCTTTGTAACTTAGAGTTGAAAAAGTTGGGTTTTTTTCTGGTGCAGTCTAAACTTACTTTCTCTAGCTTATATAATGAGACTAATTTTTATTAAATTTAGGCAAATTAAATTTAATACTTTTTTGGAAAGTTTTAAAGCTTGGAGATTTGTACTTCAAAACTTGTATTGACTGTTTTTACATCTACATATTTAAGCAGCCTATGTTAAACAGTATGAAAATGTATCTTCCATGTTAGAAAAAAAATGCAACTTTTTTGCATGGTACTTATATTCTTTTCCTACATACTGAGTAAAATACTTGGATTAAAAGGAAACATTAATGAACTTATGTGATAAATAAATATAATTTAAAATCCTTTTGAAAAGGAATTAAAGATACCTATGTATCGATCCTGTAAAGAGTTTGACTGGCTTTAAAAATTCTGATACCTATTTGCACTTTTGAAATGATATTGTTTAGAATTACACTTACTATATGCAAACAAATTATGCAAAGAAATTACTGGGTATCAGTGGCATTGTCAGTTGCTGCCTCCATCATGTGCAAAGTCCCTTTGGCGTTCTAATTGTGGGTGGAATTATCTCTAAAGGCCATGCGTTTGCTGTGGATTAAATCACAATCATTGGAAAGTGAAGGCAATAGCTGCAGAGCAGCTGAGGCTTGGGAACACGTGGCCCTGAAGCAACTTCTCTGTGTATGTTGGCCCTAAGTTGTCGCCCTGAGTTTTGAAGTCTTTTGATGTTTTCATTTCTGTGATGGAGTTCTCACACACTTTCTATAAACACAGTTGTCTTCTCACGTACTTTCTGTAAACATAGTTAATGTTTAGCTAACCGTTCTTTTATGTTTTCATTCTTTCTCCTGAGGCGGAGAAGTTTGATGGTCTTTTCGTTTGACCAGTGTGGTTGGAGAGGTGGTAACCTCATCCTCCAATCCACGGTCATTCCTAGAAACATATATATATGTTGTAAAATAAACAACGAGGCCTTTTTGGCTTCTCCCTCTCTTCTGACCAAGCTGGGTCTGTGTGGTTCTTCTTGTGTCTGAGTACGACACTAAGTGATATTGAAAACCCATGTGATTAAGGCTCGCTAAGGACTTGAACACCAGGATTAAGTTGCCTAGTAAAAAGTAGGTGCTTTTGAAATGTGTAACTTTCAATAATATTGTAGAAGCATAATTTAAAAAAAAAAATCTTTGCCATCTCTAAAGAACTTTTGTGGTTTACTCTTACGTGGTCTTGTGACAATTTTGATTTTGGTGTTTTGCATTTTTTTTTGTGAAATACTTTATTGAAATGATACAAAACATACATTAAACTTTTCTCATTATTTGAGAGCTGAGGGTGACTAGCAACCTAGTCAGCATGTTAAGTGTTTCAAACCACCCCCTCCCCTTACATGCTTTTGTTTGATATCTGTTAAAAGTTTTTCATCTGTCAGCCCTGTAAACTAAAGCTTGAGATTTGTATCTCACGATGGATTCTTTCTTTTTCATGCCTCATCAGTCCTGGTAATAAAAGACAACTTGGATTTCACTTTTAGCTGCTCAGGATTAGGTTCACTCTTTTTTTTTTGTGTGTGTGTGTATTTTTTTTCTGTATTATCACTTAAACACAGTCAGACTATTTGCTGAATGGTTATGGGGTTCAGAGTTATACAAGCACAACAGACACAAAATGCTTTTGAATCATTGATGGAACTACTTTATGAAACAGTCCACAGGAAAAAGGAGGGTGACATTTCTTAACTTCTTTTGAAATATCCACTCATTCTCAAGGTTTAATTTTTCTTAGGTTTTTTATTTTTGTTATTAAATTTACATTCATAAGGAAGCCTGAAGTAAGCTTGCTACTTTGAAAAGACACGTTTACATAAGGGTTTTAACAGGGTATTTTTAATTTCCTTTGTATTTCATTGTACACATTGAAATAGGGTAAGACTGAAATGAACAAGGAACATCTACGACTGTCCCTGTTTTACATGAAAATTCATTCTACCATTTCAACCTCTCCTGAAGAAGTCACTTTGTCTTGAGCACAAGGTCTTCATCTATTTGATATAAGAGTATATCAATTTGATATAAGGTATATCCATTTGATATAAGGGTACCTGAAACACATAACTTTGTATTACTTCCTATCTCACAAATATGTATAGATAACTGAAACTGCCACCTGAAAAAGCCACACTGAAATGACACTTGCAGCTTTGATTTCATAAGGTCTTTTTGTCTTAGTAAAGTGCATTACTAGGCAATGAAGATAAGAAAGTCATGCAAAATTTGTGATCTGAAACAGCATAGGGATTCTTAAAATACTGAAATCTCAGCAAAACCAGCAGGAAAACCTATGCTTCAAACAGTCACATGAAATTAATGTGATTCATCCTGGATCCCTCCAAAATGCATATGATGTGATATATTACCATCACATCTGCCCTCAGACTCCGCCTGCTCTTCCACTCTTCCGCATGGTTCCTCTGAGAACTTGCAGCTCTCCCACTCCTTCCACATGGCTCCTCTGAGAACTCCAGCTGAGAACTTTCACCAGCTCCTAACAGGTAAAATTGTGTTTGCTTGCTTTATCTCACCAAACAGAGGCAAGGTGCTGAGGCTCTGTAAAGCTGGCTATGCAAAGAAACACTTGAATTCGGTCATAAAAGGTCAGCAATGTTTTTGAAAAGCAAACATGGAGGAACAAACAGCTGACTACTTTCTGACTGGTATTTTTAAGTGTCAGGCAGATAATGCATACAGAACAAAAGGCAGATCTAGAACAGGCTTATCCTATTTCCATGAAAAAGTAGGCACTCAGTAGTTTAAATGAAGCAAATGGTTTCAGACAAGATCCTGATGGATGGCTCTTGGTGGGGAAGGGGAGATGACCATCTTACAGAGTGTTAGTGCCATGATGCCTGCACACTAATCTCACTAATTACTAACTGTGGGACTAACTAGTCCCACTAAAGCCAGTGGGACTAAATTCCACCAGCTTCCGCATGTACTATGTGGAAACATTGTGAAACACATAGAAAATATGTAAACACATAGAAAACCTTCTCGAAGTGTGTCTATTTGGCACTAAATCATTCTACTTACAGGTAACTGAGCTAGTTTTCTGTCAAAGTTTTCATATCAACAGCTGCTTCATTCTACCATCTAGTCACATACCTAAAAATCCTATATATCAGCAACAAATTTCACCACAGCTATCTGCAGAACAAGGGATTAATAATTTCCAGTTGCTAAAGGAACTTCCCAGTCTGATCATCCAGGAGCCACTCTGGCAGTCGGACTCCACCACCTGAGCTGGGACTGAAGCCTCTTCCAGCTACATCCCCCACACTCACACCACGTGCATTAACACATGCTGCTGCGTTAATAGCTGGTGAGTAGCAGTCTACCAACTGCACAACTTCCAAATATAGTTTGTAGATATATTTCTGTGCTTTAACATTTACGCTTTCAGCTGTCTACTGAAAAAAAAAAAAAGCTGGATTCTACATGTGAAGGTGTATCTTTCAAATCTTGCGGTTGTACTGGTAGATGGCCCAGCTGAGAGATGGTAAAATAGAACGAAGTTATTTGTAGAACAGATTTTTAAGGGGGGGTTTAAACAGATTTTAAGTGTCAATTATTAAACAGAAAAAATTTTTAAGAGTCCACATGTGAAATGATTAGAGCATTTACCACTAATTAGTCTAATGGCACCCACTGTTAAATATTTATAACCATTAAGAAGGCTGAACCATCAACAGCAATATGATTGAGATTCACAGAATTAAGAGTCTAGAGATTAAGAACATCTTCTATCCAAATTAGGTACTCTAGGGATATAGATAAAAATAAAGAATAAAGTAGGGCAAGGGAGTAAAAATTGATGACTAGGAAGACTGAAAGAATAATTTCACTTTGTAATCTGGTATTACCTATAAGAAAGAGATCTTAGCAAACAATTTTTAAGAGTAGTTAAAAACTTAGGTACCTTGTAAAGACAATCACATAAAAGGGTCACGGGTGACAGTCCTTTACCATCACAAAAACTCACTCTCATTTGAAAAACCCTTACACAAATATTTAGATTCCAATGTGATTTCAAAGGTGATGAAGTAAAAAAGACCACAAGTCAACTTAAAAGTTTTGAAAACTGGTGTAATCATAACTATTATATATCAATTTCATTTAATACCAAACACATTCAAGATCATTTAAGATTGACCATCCACTGCTTGCATTCAAAAACACATTTTAAATATTCAGTTTTATCTTCATTCACTGAAGACAGTTTACAAGGTTAATTGTGCCAAGAACACAAGTCTTTGCTGATGCATTTTGATAGGTTAATGCTAGTAAGAAAAATATACACAGTAATTACAAATCTGTGTATGTAAACAAATCCCAGTGGCACGCCAGTATCTGAGAGTGGACAACACAGACTCCTCACAGTCTGTGTTTAAGCTTGTGCCTATTGCCTGAGTACCACTAAAAAGAGCCTGGCTCCACACTCTTACCAGACACATCAAAATTAGCTTTTTAAGTAGCCTCAGATTCATACCAAAATAGGAAATACTCTGTATCTTCTTCTATGACATGACATGCACTGATGTCTACTGTCTTCAGCAAATAACATCACAACAACTTCTAATATTTCTCAAGACCAGAGGCAAAATCACAGAAAAAAATTTTGCTTACTGGTAATGCTTCTTCAGCTTAAAAAAAACTGTATTATAAAATGTAATTTATAATCATCACTTTTTTTTTAGTGTCCATATCTCTATGTGCATAATAATTCCACATTTGTATGAGGAAACTCAAGACAAGTACTTGGAATGGCTATTTTTCAGCATCTGTGTTTCATTTAGCATTTTAACCTACTTTATCAACACTGATATATTTTAAAAAATCAGTCACCTAGCTGCTTTGTAGGAGTTATGCTCTTACAAAGCAAAGATCTTTCAGTTTAGTTTTCCTGCAATGTTTCTCAGAAAAGCTTAGTTTCCCTTCTAAAATTCTCCATAGTCAGTGGCATTGCAAATAAGCTCATTAATGAATTTTGCATTCTCAAGTATTACATTCGTTCAACAGATTTAAAAATGTGTAACTCCACATGCTCATTATCTTCTTCAGTTTGGTTAGGAGGCTGTCAACCTTGTCAATTATATTACTTCAGAGACTTCTCTTTTATTTTTTCTTCCATATTTTCTAAGCTTTCTGATCATGATCTACAAAAATTTTCTCTATAGCCTCACTTTGTCTTCAAATAGCCTTTTCTGAAAGAATCTCCCCTTTAATTTTTCATCAGACTTTGTAGTGCACAGGTAGTATATCTTTATTATTCCAGTGTTGCTTTCCATCTTTTATGGATTCAATTTTCACCATGTATTATATTCTGCAGACCTATTGTCCTTTTCACCTCCTCGGTTCATCCTTCTGTTCTGTCTCTTTTACCTGTAAGCCCCTTCTCCCTTACTGTGACCTTTTCCAGTCTTTTGAAATCTCCTCGGCATGTGCCTGTCCTTCAAGTCACACTGTTACCCTTCAAATAATTTTGCTGACTGCAGCCTTGACCTCTGTTTGAAGACTTTATTCTAAACTACTTTTCAGACATATTATAATTGTAGACAACCCAGAAAAAAAATCAACTATCTTTTAATCTGAGAACCTACCAAACCAGGGAAACGATCCCATGCCGTTCAGGGCTCTGATTACTACTAAAGAAGTGCTGCTTTCTCTGAAGAGTTTCAATAGTCAGAAGGTAAAAGTGCTGAACTTCACTGGAAAGAAGACCGGAGAGCGAAAAAATGAGGATATTCACTTAACTTACTTAAAATATAACTATTTAATCAATGTTCCACTTCATATTTTCACATGATCCTAGCTGAAGATTTTCAATCAGTTCTGTAAAGCCTGTGTGTAGCCTTACTGATGAAGAGATGGAATAATGTGTTTAGTACTTTAGCTCTACTAGCTGCCACATGCAGATTAAGCAAGTTTGATCTTTAAGCTTTGATTCTGTCAGAGAACCTTACAGGTAGTTAAGCAATAACTGTAACCATATTTTATGGGATATAATGCCACTTTTCTGGCACACTATGCTGACCTCGTGTTCACCAAACGCTCGCAAATGAGCAAACTTTCTTAAAGGCTGCAGCCATATTCTGTCACTTCTAATTTTCATTTCATGCTTATCACTGCAATTTGAACTGTGAAAACTTACAGATCAAATACTGAACCGGGAACATGCTGTGACCGCAGGAATAGCCTGGCAGATCCTATTTCCTCCTGGTATTCTCCCACTCAGTAAAGTCATCTGAATTAATAAGGAAGCTCAACTTTCATTTCCTTTGTTAGCTTTCAGCTTTTGGACTTGCCCTCTTATTAGTTTTTTATCATGTTCTTTTCCACTCCTTTTCAGTTTGGGAGTTGTTTCTTCATAATTAAGAGCTATGTGCATACCTCTGTGACTCTTGCACATTTTCAGCCACTCTTACTTAGTATTCATAGGAAGCTCCACTCTGGTGACACAGGAGCTGGCAATGGTTGGAACAAGACTTTTGGAATTTATAAAAAGCTGTGCCATTTTTATGGTGTAGGGCCAGGAACTTCCTTGATACAATAAATATCTTAAAAGCAATACTAAATAAGCACCTTTTTATGTTCTTAAGGATTCAATTTTAGGGTATGAATAAAAAGAATGATAAACTATGAATGAATAGCTACCATATTCTTAACTTAAGAGTTATTTTTAAATATTTAAGCATTAATTGTCAAAACAATCTCATGCCATAACTGGCTCTAATAGTTTAATGCTAAGATAGGAAGAGGCTTCATAATAATGGTGTTAACTTCTAAAAAGCTGTCAGTTCCCTTTATTACCAAAGAAGAAATTTCAGCTCACAAGGAACATTATTTCAAAATGCATGCAGTGATAATCCAGGTAAAAAGAGACCTATTCAACTCTATCCATTGAAGCTGAAAAGTGTGTTGAAGAGTTCTATTGCAATTTATTCCTTTTTTGTGAACTAGGAAAATGGAACCTTGCATTAAGACTAATTTTAAGGTGTTATATTGAAATTTTTGTTTTCTTTGAAGGTTTTATATCTCATGTCATATATTTCATTGCAGTAGGTATTTTCTAATGAAAGCAGATTGTTTTCGCCCTTTTGAGAGCTAAAACTGTACAATAGCATTAGAACTATTTTCTAACTATTCAGTTAGAAAAAAAATCAAAATTAATACAAGCCATATGTATATTTAAATATCATTAAGGAAAACTTAACATGGCATACTCAGGAACCTAATTATAGCTAAAATAGCTTGATAGCAGTTTCATACCTCATCCATGGAAAGATTGATATTTCTCTTTCCCAAATAAGAGGTACAGAAACAGAAAGGCTCATGAAAACTTCAGGTAACTACACCAAGGCAGTTGAAGTTCAAAGACCTGGAGCTGGTCCCTGAAGTCTACATGCAACCATTCATTCACCTAGGTCTTCCTTAGATCCATGCAGATCTAGACACAAGAGACTTATTCAGGAGGCACAGTGTACTCTTCTCCAGCAAACAGTCTAGCAGACTAAGGAGAAACAATCAAAGTCCCTAAAATTAATAGCAGAATTCTTCATACTGGGATTTAAACTACTATCTTTTGTAGAGGAAGATAAAGTCAGAAAAACAAAAGTGATTTTCAACTCTTCAAGAAGTATTTTGGCATCTCACCAAGGAAATAATGAAAAAAAAAAAAAAGTTTTTTAAATACTTGAAATATATAAATCAATGTAAACACTTTAACGACCAACATAAATAACCGTAGATATTATTAAGAAAGTCAGAAAATATAATTGAACTCTAGCCTATCCCTTAATACAAATCTCATTGTTTTGTAACTCAAGCCTGATATTTCTAGTCCAGTGGAAAAACTTCATTATTTTAAAATGTAACTGATAATAATTTTCACTGTATGCATGTATGTAACATTTCCTTTTAAAGAATTCTGATAAAAATGGGAAATGATAGAAGTTAAATTTTCTTGTTAGATTCACCTAAAATTTTAATGTTTCTGAGTTGCATCATTAGTTACTACTGTACTTATGAGAATTGTTAGGCATTAACCAATTTTTAAAGGCATAAAGAAATGAAACTCTAATTGAAGTCTAAGCCTTAAGTATTGGTGAATAGTTTAACTCTTTTTCAACTAATAATGTAAAATAAGTTATTTCTCTAGAAGATTATTACTTTTCTATCCTTTTGTCTTATAGTATACTCTTAATACTAGCAATTTCAAAATCCCTCAATATTAATTGGGAATAATACTGTTAATTTGCTTGGTTTCTAATAAAAATTATGGTCCTATGCTCTAGTGCATGGTGCATCACTGCCTACAAAGTCTCTTAAATGTAACAGGATTTCTTGAAAGCAGTAAGGCTCATTCTTTCATACACAACACTGTATTGTCTCAACATCTTAGAATACAAGATCTTAGATATATATTTCTGTTTATGACTAGGAAGGTGATTTGTATGTTTATGCCAATACATATAAATGATAAAAACTTCAGTGTGCCTTTTTCTTCAGATGAAACATCTGTACACCTGCAGAAAACATTTAATTCAGCTACTGCAATCCTGAAATCACTTTAAACTACTTTATAACTTTATCTGTATCAAGTGACATTTTTCATACTCTATTTTACTTATTCTGAGTTATTTATGTTAAATTATATCAAAAGGAAATTTAGAATGAATGACAATAAGTTTTCCATGGAATAATCAGACATCTGTTGTTTTTCACTCAAAGGCATTTTTCTGAACTCAGATTTTTAAAAACCCTGGTCCATCTTTCTACACTGAAGAAACAACACAGAAATGATATTCTGTGGAAGATTATTTTACCTCATAAACCCAAAGACTGAGCTGTGAATATATCATTCTGAGATTACTACAGTTCAAAGAACGCAAACATAATTAAAGGATTTTCTGTCTTCCTCTGTGGATTGTGATTGAAAATGTGTGTTGGAGAAAGGCTGGACATAGCTGCTAAGGCAGAGGACATTCAATTTAGGCACCATTATTCTTTTTTTAAATTTTTTTTTTTTTCTCCTTGTCATTACAGTCCTTCAATCTTGAGTTTATTTTCAGTGACTTTGCTTCCCCACCAGTTACAGCTGAGTACATCATCACCCAATCTCAGCGAAGTATAAAACATCTTGAGGTAAACTATATTTGTTTGCTTTTAGCTTGTTTTCCCAAGGAAAATGTAGACATCCTCTGGGTCATTTTCTCACTACACAAAGTATATACACTGCAGGCACTTGCATGCATAATTGATAAGGTGGGAGAGAAAGAGGAACAGATTCTTAAGAGAATTCATGTAATCTAATCACATTTTTGTGGGAAGTTTCAAAAACTATATAAATAAGCTGTCTCCAGTCCTTATGCTGTTCCCCTTTCACTTACCACTGACAGACACTGGAAACGCAATGTTTTTCTGCATGTGAAAAACACTTCTACTGTATTCAAAAATACACGCCAACATACATTAAAAATTTACCCAGTTTGCACAGTCGGATATACTTTTTAATGTAATGCAAATTTTGCTCGTTAAAGGTCATTTTCTTTCCCAGAAGGTGCATGAGCTCAACCCTAGACTGATCCCTAGTCCTCTCTGGGAATCGGCTCTGCAGAACTGACTAACCGTGAAATCCATACGAAATCAAGCACAGATAATGTTTTCAGAAAGGTAGGCAAATATAAAGTGTTCTTCTTATGCACATTAGGACCTACATTTCGTACCTGAAAACAGGTATCAGAATTGATAAATTTATTTAATTTTTTATTTATTTAATCAAGACCACATTTAGTAAACATTGAGCTACAGACACTTGCTATCTAAGTAACAATGGTGAGGGAAAAAAAGCCTTTTTCATTTTTTTATGGGGGTCATTATAGATCATATGTTGGAACGTACTGAGTAACAACTCACTCCCTCCCTCCACTAACAAAATGTTAGTAATTTTTTTCTAGTAAAAGTTTAGACTTCTTTGAAAATTAAAACTAGGGGCAATTTTTCACATAGCCATTTCAGAACTTAGCTATGAAAGAAACATTCAAGAAAAAAAAGAATCAGAAAACCTCAGAACTTGGCTGATATGGAAACACAGACTTCTTAAAAGAAATTCTTTGATATCTGGAACTATGGGGATATAAAATTAACTGCTTCAGTATGAGGCACTGGAAAAAACTTTGTTCATGGACTGCATAATTTAAAAGATTGTGCAATTAAAGATCTGTATAACTCTTCATAACGTTCTAACTGCAGTCTCCATAAAGCCTATAAACTAGATGGCAGCATAGAATTATCTGACCAGCATTTACGGCTTTGCTTATTATAGTACTGTTATTTTCACACCATTATTAATAGAACCAAGGCTAAGTAAGCATAGCTCCTAAGTAGTGGCAAGCATTTGCATGACATTCTGCATCACTGCTAGTCAATACAAGCTTTTAGAGAAGGGTAAGCAAGACAAAGATCTTTCTTGGCGAAAAAAATTGTGGGTTTGTGGGGTTGTGTGGTTGTTTTTTAAGGAAAAATAACCCCTGTTGATGCAGTAAATGACGCATAGGAACAAGACGGTAGAAAACTTGCATTTGCCATCATTTTTTGGTAACACCCAGAGCTGAAGTGGAGGAATGAAAACAAAAGTAAACATGAAAAAAATCCCAAATATCTGAAAGCATGCTTGCTTTCTCCTAGGGAAAACCACAAAACTTTATTTGGAATCTTAAATGTAACAGTAAAGACAGTTACATCATGACAGCATCTCACGTGCTCGTCAATGTTTTCAATACTTATATCTAGCATTATCTTAGTAAAACAGATACAGGAAGAAAGAAATTTCTCATTAACTGTGAAGATAAAACCTCCCAAAACCCAGTTGCGAAATGTATTCTTATTTCTATTTTTTTTTGAATACTTATACTTCCCTTTCTCAAGCTTCACAGTCAGGTGTTTACTTTTATCTGGATTAAAATTGTCAGATCCCCACAAGCTGAGCTGAATCTGCACAGCACAGCTAGACAAATATCCCTTCTGTAGGTGCTGTGCCATCCACAGAGCCTATGCTGCCCGCAGGCTCCCTAGGGCTGCTCGCTTCTGCTGGCTTCTGCAACCAGTTGCCAGAGCTGATGGCTGGATTGCCATGGGACTGCCCTTTGGGAATGACTGATTATGCCTATCAAGTCCTCTCTCATTTTCTCACACACCAGTTTGAAAAAAAAAGTGAAAGAGTAAACAGCTCAGTCTTGTTCCCATCTGCATCGTCAGCCGGGAAAGCGAGGAGATTGTCCTGCTCTGCTCTGCACTGGGGTGGCCTCATCGTGAGTGCTGGGGGCAGTTTTGGGTGTCACAATATAAAATAATTTGGGTGCCATAATATAAAAAAGACATTAAGCCATTAAGCCATGAGAATGGTAAAGGGCCTTGAGGGGAAGCCTTATGAGTAGTGGCTGAGGTCTCTCGGTCTGCTCAGCCTGGAGAAGAGTAGACTGCTGGGAGATTTCATTGTGGTCTTCAGCATTCTTAGGGGAAGAGGAGGGGCAGGAACCGATCTCTTCACTCTCATGACCAGCAAAAGGACTCAAGGAGAAGGCCTGAAATTGTGTTAGTGGATGTTTAGGCTGGATATCGGGAGAAGTTTCTTCATCCAGAGGGTGGCTGGGCACTGGAACAAGCTCCCCAAGGAAGTCGTCACAGCATTATCCTCACAGAGTTCAAGAGGAGTTTGGACAACACTCTCAGGTACATGGTGTGACTCTTGGGGTGGACTTACAATAAAACATAATGCCAAAGCCTAAGCTATCTTTACAGGTTGGGTGGCTTCTACCTTCCTTTTTTTCATGTGTGTCTGAAATCTTAACTTACCTATGTTGTCTGTTACATTGGGGCAGAATAATACATCAGATGTAATAATTATTAATAAATCCTCCTTCACTTTTTCCAGATGGACTGACAAAAGCTTTTCGTGACAACTCTACTCACTTATTTGCCAGGATTTTTTCTACATTTTTGAAAATTATATTTTTATTTTTATGATAATTTTGGAGGTGGCCAAAGGATTAAAAGACTGATTCTATGGTTTTTCATCCTCTTAACGTTTATGTGGGAGTAATAACATGATTTTGAAGATAGGTTATCTCACAACAGGCGTATTTAATGGCCTTTCTCTCCTGCAGACTTTTGCAACCATGGTTTAGACAAAATGTGGTTTAAACTAACAACAGAAATAAATTCTATTAAAACCTAACTTCAAGTTATTTTCTCATAGACTTAAAAAGCTAATTCAGAGCTTCAAAACAATAATCTTCACATATTCATGTAAGCACAATTCCATGTACTAAAAATAATTTAAAATTTTCTTCCTCATAATTAACTGAAAAATCCTCACAAAGAGTTACTATGAAATAAAACAATAAAATAATAAAACAATCAAATATAAAAAATATTTGATTAGAACTCAACTCTACTGCATTCTTACTTGCACTTCACATTTATGTAAACTATTTTTTTTAATTAAAAATTGCACCTAAAATAATGAGAGGGAAAGTGAGTTTGTGTGGAATGAAAGAGACAGAAAGCAATGGAAATAAGCAAGAAGTGTGTATTGGGGGTGCTGCATATTCCTTATTCACTTTATTATACTAATATATGTTGCAAAACGAAAAGACAATGACCAAGAGGCAATGGATAGCAGAGATGAGAATGGAAGTCAAATCTCATTCCTGCCTTGAATTTAAAAAAAAGGAAAATAAATAAACTTTATATTGAAGTAACAAAAATTATATAGATGTTTGTAAGCCAGAATCAACAATGACATTAGTGCTGCTTATTTACACTTGACAGACAATAGTGAAAGATCTTGAGTCACAGCTTTGTGGTTATGCCAGTCTTCTATCTTCATATGTTTTTACTTTCATAAAACATCAGCCTTGAAAACTTAACTCTTCCAAAAGCTATTTTCCTTTCAGAGGTAAGGTATCCAAGCTATTTGAATCAAATCCAGAAGAGAAAGAAGAAAAGTAATCCTACTTTATTTATCTGAACCTGTTGAGAATTTACTGATCACATATTTAGTTTTCAGTTACACACTGCAGAATTAAAGGCATACAGTGATTTGCTGAAAAAGATATTCTCTGTGAAGAAAGCTCCTCTTGAGATCTTTTTTTATGTCTAAGGGAAAATAAGGAGGAGAACAAGCAAAAATGAATGTATTAACAACATTGTCAGACATGTTCTGGACCAGCTCTGTGTGTGCATGTAAATTTTCCAGACAGTTTCCGTGTCTTTGGAAGTCCCCATATAAATACACTCCAAATACCTAAAAAATATTGAAAACACAGAGTTAAATGCTTTTTCCCATTACATGAAACCTGGAAAATTTAGGTACTTTCTCTTAAATTCAGACTTTCTCTAATGTCTCAGATCGGGCACTTCTACATTTTCGGAAACCTTCAAGTCTGCCTTTGAAAAAAGTTCTTCAGAACTGAATGCAGGAGGAAAAACATGGAACCTTTTACTCACAAAAAATCCATCTGGTTTTGTTTGAGGTGTTGACCTTTCAATACAATGTTCTTATGGTAAGGTAGTTTCCATCAGCATGGACTGCTCAGGAATAATATTCTGTTATTCGTTTATCTTTATTTAAATAGAAATCAGGACATTAAGCTAATTAACTCAAACAGACATGCTTGAAAGCAAAACAGTGATTTAAAATGCCAAAGCTGTGAGATTTACTCTTGCCTTTTGAGGTAGCATTTCACATTTAAACTTAAAGAATTAAAAGGTGAGCATGTATTATTTTCTCAATATTTTCAGTTTACCTATCCCCATTGTTCCATTTAGAAATTCTGTCACAGATGTCTGAAATTGCTAATTTATTTATATATTTATTTTTATCTCCAATGTGCAGAATAGTAATTTAAATAAATTGACTTACTTCCGTATAACACAATTCAGCAGCGAAATGTATTTCTAAAGGGAAAGAAATGATTTTAAATACTTCAAACAAACTGAAAGGCTACTCATAAAAAAAAGCAATGAAACTTCTGAAGTAGACACTAGGATTCATATCACCAAGACTGAATCCACACTCTTAGCACAGCATTCCTGATTTTTCTGGCTAATGAGAAAAAGCAATAATTATAGTAAAGATATAGTTAAGGGGAAAAAAAAAAGTCCCATGTTGATAATCCTGCTTAGAACTGGTTCACAAATTAGTATAGTAACTTGCCTGACAAGCATGTAACACCCTATTGTAAATTACTGGCACAAGTTCAAAGTAGATGAAGGAATAATGAAGAACAAAAAATCCTGAACAAACAAAAAGTAGCATCAACTGCCTTTACTAATCCTCCCTTGTAGAAGCAATGGATATGTCATACAATCACAAGCAGTAAACAGTTGATCTGCTTGTGGATGGAAGAACAGGTGCAGAAAAGAACCTGCACACCCGAAACAGGAAGAAGAAGGAATTTATGTACCTCCTCCAGAAAATCAGCTTTGTTAATTTCTTTTGTGGTAGGACAGGTTAGGAAAAAGACATGAAAAAGTTCATAGAATTATAAAATTGTTTAGGTTGGAAAACACCTCCAAAGTCATCAAGTTGAAGACTGTGGTAGTTTGGCAGTTTAGGGAAACTTGGTTTGATGGGCAGGTTGCTAGACCAATTAAACAAGCTGGTAACACCTCTGTGATGTACATATTTAAAAAAAAAGAGACTGCAAGGAGCTCCATTTCCTGCCTCCCTGCCGAGGGGTGGTGAGGCGGGGGGGCCCCCGGGCCTCCTCCCAGAGTGGGCCGCTGGGGCGCCTGACGCAGCAGCTGAGGCCACGCAACTAGGCGAAAGCCACCCTGGAGCCACGAGCNAGTCATCAAGTTGAAGACTGTGGTAGTTTGGCAGTTTAGGGAAACTTGGTTTGATGGGCAGGTTGCTAGACCAATTAAACAAGCTGGTAACACCTCTGTGATGTACATATTTAAAAAAAAAGAGACTGCAAGGAGCTCCATTTCCTGCCTCCCTGCCGAGGGGTGGTGAGGCGGGGGGGCCCCCGGGCCTCCTCCCAGAGTGGGCCGCTGGGGCGCCTGACGCAGCAGCTGAGGCCACGCAACTAGGCGAAAGCCACCCTGGAGCCACGAGCAGCCGTGCGGCCAGAAAAACCACCCCCAGCTGAGGACGGGACTGTGTGGCCGAGATTCATTTGAGGCTGCCATGGCCCGCGCGGTGCCGGCAGGCCCTTCTGTGCAGCCAGCGCGGCTCGCGCCGAACCAAGAAAAAACCTAAGCAGCCGGCAACAAAAGACAGGGCGAGTCTTTCCCCGATGCAGAGCCCAAACAAGATCAACTTCTCAGCTGAAAACTTACAGATACCAGCTTTCTTCCAAGTCAGAGAAAAGGGAAAATTACGTCACGTGAGGAGGCTAACACAGTGGCGCCACAGTCAGTGGAAGAAGGGAGAGAGAGGAGGCGCTTCCAGTGCTGGAGCTGAAAGTCTCCTGCAAGCTGTGGTGAGGACTACAATGCAGCAAATTGTTTTCCCTATAATTCATGAGATGGGGGGATGCAGAAATTCATGTGCAGCCCGTGCAAAAAAGTGCTCAACACCAGAGCCCACAGATGCTGTGAAAGGCTTTTAGATATTGAAGAGACTCTTTGCTTTTAGGCTGGAATAGCTCATCCTTAAAAGACTAAAACCCCGTGACTACTATGACCCATGATGGCAGTTGTGAGAAGACTGCAAGACTTCGTGGGAGGGATTTTTTCACTGCAGCAGATTCGGGCGGACTGTTGTTTGTGAAGTTTGAAGCCACGCTGGAGAAGTTCGCAGAGAACTATCTTCCGTGGGAGGAATCCCACCACGTAGCAGAAGAAACTCTTTTCCTTAAACATAAAGAAAGACTCTTCAAATATTAAACACTGACCAAAGCCCCATGTTTGTTTCCCTTGTGCAGCTTGGTGGAAAGAGGGAGGTACTAGAAGGGGAAGGTGTTCTGAAAGTTTGCTTTGGTTTCTCATGATTCTTTTTACTTTTAATTCTGTTAGTAATAAATCTTCCTTATACTGTTAAGTTTGGACCTGTTTTGCCTTGAAGTTTTCCCATTTTCCTCAATAATCCTTATTTTACCTCATGAAAATGAGGTTTTAATTTCCCCTTCTCTGCTCAGCTATAGCAGAGGCAAGTAGGTAAATAGTTCTTTCGTGGTGCTTGGCACCTAACCGGCGTCAAACCCCCACAACACTGCCAAGACCACAACTAAATCACGTCCCCAGGTGCCCCAGTGTGATGCAGATGAACATTGGCTCACTTCACAAAAGCACTGGCAGTCTGAGTGAAGGCAAGAATTTCTGGTAATTCTAGGTTGTTCCCTAAGTTTTAGCAAAATAAAGAAAATACAAAGCACATAACTTTGATCCTCATTTCCTTCATGATATCATTAAACAATCTTCAACGACCATTGCATTCAGGATTATATAGTATTCTACTGCTTACACACACTCTGTATGGGAAAATTAAACACAGAGTCTGACAGAGAGTTCTTGATTTTCACATGATTGCTTAATACTTAAGAGGGAAAAATGGCAATGCATAATTTTTAACAGCAAGAAGTCAGGTAGGCTTCATCCTCATTTTAACTACTTATTTAAAGACAGAATTTTATCTTAAAACTCATTTGTAATACACATTATTTGAAAGGAACATATATTTTACAACTGTGAACTTTCACCCATACTAGAAACACTTTCCATTTTCATGCATATTTAAGAATAGTAGGTGCAGGAAAATTTCAGCCCTTTCACATGCCTAAATACAATTCCAAAACATGTCAGGTTGATTGCTCTATTCATGCTTCTCAGTTGAATAGTTAGTCCACTGTGCGTGATATCAAAACCATTCTGAAAAAGAAGTTAAAAAAAAAAAAAGACTGCTTGCCTTTTGCCCTCTACTAAACTGAATTAGAAAGGGTTTTTTGTTGTTTCAGTTCAGAGGAAGAAGGTTAGGTGTTCTGAAACAGAAAGTGCGAAAAGAGATACCTACAAAACACTATTTTATAACTCAGCATGTGCCATGAAGGAGAGATGTTTGAAACCCCCAAAGCAAAATTACACATCTTTTGTTTCATTACAGACTTAATGATGAACCACATTTTCCAGGGAACCTTACTCACCAGGTATCGTTTCGGAAACTTCAGAATTATACAAGTCTTTATCATCTATATTAAAAGAACAAGTCAAGTAAGGTACTCTTCTAAACGTTGCTAGCATATTTTTCTTGTGTTTATCCACAGTTGAATTTTTGCAACGTTAGTTTCTGGAAGAGTACGAAGAGGCACATTGAATATCAATGTGCTAAGACTGCAAAGCCCACAGAGCAATAGTTCTAGTATGAAATTTGATAAATACGCATTAGAATTGAAAGACAGAATATGAATTTTGCTTTGAGAAATTATTAGTAAAGCAGAAAATGACAATGAAAAATCCTATCCTTTCTACTGAATTTTAACAATTCTATTCTGTTGCAAAACCAGGAGGGTACATATTTAAAAAACACATTCACATAAATTTAAGGAACAGGTAGAGTAGGGAAAGGATGGGACTGGAATCAAAAGGCAAAGCTGAGAGGAACACAGAAAGGGAGCAGAAAGCAGAGGCAAGACTAGGTCAAGAATATCATCAGACAAAAGATGATAAGAGATATTTACCACAGAAAGCAAATGTCTATTTCAGATTTTGGAATTTTTGCAGGGTTTCCAGACTCACATCATTCCTCTGTTACCCAGAAAATAGTTTTTGATCTCAGTGGAAAAATATGCTTCTCGTTCCTGTGATATTAAGAAGTGCACACAAAGGAGAATAAAATGCTGACACCATCTTACACACAAACATGTGTGTTGATGTTAACTGCTGGGAACATCAGTGCAGACAAGTGCTGCATTAGAAACCTGGACTTTATCCCACAACGTTGCCACTTAATACAGGGTAAATGTAAGAACTGAAGTTAACCTAAGTATGCACTCATTCATTTTTCAGGGCGCTTACTCTGAGAGACAGAGATTTGATCAAACTGACCTACACCTACATTGGAAGACAAGTTGAACAGTGCTTTGAGCACACAAAGTCACTTACTCCAGGTAAGTCTGACCTACCTACTTTCCTACACAAAATTTTCAATCTAAATTCTCAGCGTCTCTTTCTACACCTCTAAAATGAGGGCAACTTTAACTTGCTTAGGAATTCTTCACTGGAACTGCCTGCTTGTTGTTCCCTAGTGGCAAGTGTCATTTCATCCACCTTGAAACATGCCAAGGCAGGTGAAAGAGATGACATTCCTCCAGACAGGTATGCATGCATGCGCACCCAGCCCCACGACTGAGCCTCCATGGATAATCTGTCACCCTCCCTACAGAGTTCCTCCCTTGCAAAGATAACCCCCGGCCCCCTCAGAGGGTGGGATCCATCATCCATACAAAGCTGTAGCTCCTGAGTTTCGGACCAGCATCCCCTTTTATGTCAGTGTGATGGTAACAATGATACTGTGAATATCTACACATTCAGTTACACAGGGCACCTTGTGCATGGGCTCTGACAGGGGAAAGAGAGAGTGATCATCTAATTAAAGAAGATAACACTCATGGAAAGGCCAATTAAGCTTGCATTAAAAAAACTTCATTAAGGTATTTCATACATTTTAAATTAATTACTTTGCTTATAAATAATATTATTATATTTTTTTTCCCTGAATGTGTAACTCTGTACATTACATGTGTACATGCAAATTATTCTACTTAATAAAAAGACTCTGGTATTAGATATAAAATTGAATCCTTTCTGTTCTACTACCAATTCAATGACAGGAAGTGAAAAAATCTAGGGAAGCAATGAAAACTAGCAGAAGATTGAATTGCAATTGTGTTGGGTTAAAGAATCCATAGAAAAAGAAAAGAAAAAAAGCTGCAGCTTTTTATTACAGAATGAAGCCACTGCCAAAACTAACATCCAGCAAAAAGACCATAGCAAAAGATACATCAAAAATCACAGTTTTCAACAGCACACCAGGTCTTTAGGATTGGTGAAAGTATCTAACTGATAGATAATTTGATATCCTCGAGGTGAGATATCTTTAAAATCAGAGACAAGATCACTGAATGGAAAGCTAAATCTCAGTGGATGAAACAGATTGAAAATTGAATCTGATGTATGTATCTCTCCAATTACCAAGGTAAGTGTTCCAACAACAGGCATAAGCAGATATGTGACAAAATTCTGTGTGAGACTGGTAACGTTATCTCGGACACTTAGCTGAAAACAGTGAAATAAATGAAAAAACATTCTCAAGAAAATATTATATATAACAGAATGGCTGATAGGATTTTTAGCAGAACCAATTGTATACCGAGTTGCTAAAATATGTATCAACATTAGAAGATAAATGCACAACACTTTTATATGCCTAGAGTTGAAAAATCAGAGGAAGAGCATTAAGCAAGCCTGAAGTCATCTGTTATACTCCTTTCTTTTCACATTTACTTGAAATCCTTATAACTTTGGTGGCAAGAGATTGAATATGTATACTGTTTCCCTTGATAGATGAATCCATTATCCTCAGTTTATACCAGCTGCCAGTGGAAATATCTGCATTAGCAGAGTCTCCTATAAAAACATTTTTGAAGTAAGAAAAACTTCTTACAGCTGACCAGATGTTATCTCTAATGAGCCAAAATATTTCCTAAACTTCTGTAGAAAGCAAACCTTCTCATTATGGGAATTCTACTGAGTTAGTTCCATGAACCTAATGAATCATTAGTCTTTTTATTTATTTTTTAAACTTAAACTTAGTTTCAATAGAAAATGCTGCTTGTCTTTTTGAATGTTTCATGTAAGGTGACACCATCTATGTTAATTTGTGAAAGAAAATGTTTTACTTCATAAATATATAAAAAGCAGCCGTGTAATTCAAACTAATATAAAACTCCTAAATGCTATGAAGTTTTGTGAGAGTTCAGTTCTGTCTGAAATTTTTAATTCATTTAGCAAAACTACTTCAAGGTTTAGCACATCACTTTCACAGTCACTGTCTGCCCCTGTTCCTTCCTATCCCTCCCAAAATTTGAAATTTTCATGTATTTTGTATCCGTTCTCAGTCTACAATCCAAACACACAAGCTGCTGTTGAAATTATTTCATTTAAGAGAAATGTTCAGCCAGAAGCAGCTGCAGGAGTGCAGAAACCACAGAAACAGAATAATTATTTCTTTTGGGGAAACAAATACCTAGCAGTTACTTGCTGTGCTACATTGAGGGGAAAAAGTAGACATGTAAGGAGATGTCTGCTTTCTGCTTACAGGCTTGAGGCTGCCAAAGAAATACGATCAGGACCTTGGTGTTAGTTTCAGCTACGGTTTAAACTCCCTACAGCAAAGTTCGTATATACTGGCTTTTATTTTCAGATGTTGGGAAATATTGCTAAACATTCTAACAGAGCAGTGACAAGTGGCTGTTTTTAAAAAAGAATTATTAGTCTGGTTTTTTGGTTTTTTTTCCTTTTCAAGACAAGATATCTAATCCTCACAGCACCATCATAATACTCTTTCCTTCCTCCCTCCACCTTGAGAGTGGTGACACCGGTAATTACAAGTGCCAACACCCAGGCGGTATACAAGGCTTTTGGTACCAGGCCACTTCTTCATCTTGTGGACAATAATGTTAATCAGGAAGCAATCTAGGCTTCCACCAGAGAAAAATCATGACCTACCCTATTTGAATTAGTGCTGGATAACTCCCAGATGAGTTAATACAGCTGAAGCCTAATTAAATCCTATCCCACGCATCTTGACTGTGTTGCTGTGTGTCTAGGACAATGAATGAGCATAGGTCTTTTATAGATAGTTCTTTAAAAAAAAAAAACTTAAAAAATTAAAAGCCTTCTTTTATATTAGCTATCAGTCAGAGCACAAAGGCTTCAGCCATAGCTGTTGTGATTTGTCTGTCCAAAATGAACCTCTCCATGGAGATGTACTCCTAAGAGCAGGCTGTGTCAAAATGTCAAAAGTTCCTATTAAGCTGCCACTAAAAGCAAGAAACTTCAGAGGAAGAAGCTTTTATTTCTGGCACCCAACTTGAGGAAGTTAAGAGAAGAAATGTTGAAAGTCAAGGCTGCTAGAAACTTTTATGAAAATGCCAAAAACTTGTCAAAGCAGGATCATCTGCTATCATCTTTACAAACTGCAAAGAAATTCAGCTTTATTTAAGGGTCCTTCTAAGAATCTTCCAGACTACTTAGTTAACAGTAAGACAAAATAAGGTTTTAGGGTGTAGAAGAAAAACCAGGAAACAATTATCCAGAGAATAACAGACTCTGAAGGGACAGAAAAAATTATTCCACAGATACAGTAAATTTCTGCACTTCGCCTGTGCTCACCTCAGCTGATCTCTCCCAGAAAAGTCTCATGCTTGTGTACCTCCTTCCCACTCATGTAACAGCTGAACATGGACCACAAAGGATCCTAGAAACTATTGCTCCCACAATAGGCAAAAAATTCCCTTCTACAAAGAATCAGAGCCCATGTTGTCTGTCAATCTTAAGACACTGAAAGGAGCACAGAGAGCTTGTGAGGAAGAGAGCTGCCCAGCCTGCATGAAGCATGACCCCAGGTGTGCTTTCTCCTGCCTTTTTCAGCTGAGCTGATATATAACTGCCCTAAGAATTATTAAACTATGGACAGCAAATACAGCAGCATAACGTAGCTGCTAACTTGGAAGCCATCAGTACATGGCATTCAACAGCACGATAAGTTGTTTTCTTACAGAGAGCACCAACAGGAGCACCAGGAAAGGAATGATGAGGCCAGGAGGATGTGGAAGCTACAGGAAGAGCAGACCCTGGAGAAGTGTAAGTGGCAGGAGCTAACAGCCCCAGCACCAGTCTGTAAAACCTGAGTGTCACACACATCTCACATGATGCTTCTCTGGACATCCAGAACAGAGGCAGCAAAGAAATCCTGAGAGTCATACCAGTGGGCTTCAACAGAGAACAGAGAGGGTCTCCCAGATGTGCAGGCATGGCCAGCCTCAGAAAACCCAGAATGGTGGGCAAGGTTTGGCCCAGGACCACCACGATCTACAGTATCCAGTGAGCAGATCAAGACTGGAGGAGCTGCCTTGGTACCATAAGCATCTGGGCACCTGACTTTCAGCCCAGAGCATGTGAAGACATGTCATAGTTCTTGGGAATATGTGGGCAGGGATCAATGAGTCACAGCATTGTGTGCTTTGTTTTTAAAAGGACTCCCAATCTCCTTCTGAAAAATCTTTCTCTAAAATTTGCTGTGCTGTCACCAATGTTGCAATATTAGGTGCCATGTTTAGGTGCACAACCTCTTCCAAAGGCTGTTTTCAGATATCTTTTAGATATCTCCAGAGACAGTGACTCAACCACTTCCTTGGGAAGTCTGTTTCAATGACTGAAAGCCTTTTGACGGCATTTTTCCTAATATCCAACCTAAACCTCCCCTGGTGCAACTTGAGGTCATTTCTTCTTGTCCTACTGTTTAGCGACAAAGAAGTTTAAGTTGTTTGCCATGGGAAAACATTCCTTGAGGTGAACAAAAGCAAAGAGTTATCCTTGGATCAATTCCAATGTTCCAGAAAACCATACATGTTATAGGGTCATCAACGAAATTAAGTGTGTGTTAAGCTACACAGGCATACAGCACTCAGTGAGCCCTGCTCTGGCAAGTATTCTGTTTGGAAAGTGCTGTTAAGTGAAAGCACATTGGAGAAGACTAACCTCTCATCAGAGGTACGACCTTCAGAATGAAACTACCTCCCAGTACAGGCTGAATATGATGCCATTTGAAATTGGCTTTGGAAAAAGGTTTGGTTTGCATTAAGAAACAAAAAAATTCTCTTGTATTATTGTCATTTAGTCTTTTCCGACCTGACATTAAAGGGTTTCTAAATGATCTGATATCTAAAGCAAAGGTAAACAAAGTTAAAACTATAAAGCTTTGGTACTTCTGTTTCAGGCCTTCAGGGAACCTTTGCAGTTACTCTTTTCCAAGAAGTATAGCTGATCAGTCTGAGTTTTTACTCCATAGAAGGGAAAGAAAAAAAAGTCTTTTGATAAGACAATTTATGAGTCTGTCTTTTAATTCTTCGTAAATCATAGTCATAGTTCCTTATAACCTTGCTCTTTCCTATTAGTGCTTGTGTGCACACATATTTCTAACTTATTTTGTTATATTTAATTTACTTCTATTTGACATTTCACGGTGGAAAGGGTTAAAAAAACTACTTTAAAATGTTCTGAAAATTCATTGTTGTCATCTAGAAAGCAGTAATACCATCTCTATTTAATAGAGTGCACATTCTTAACAGCAGCAGTTTTGGTACCAAAAACTTCTCTGAAGTATCTGTAATGTCATGGCAACCTGGTATTTATATTGCATATAAATTCAATTATTTAATAGTTTTGAGTGTACTATCTGCCAAACCATATTTTATTAGGCAAACAATAAAATTCTTTGTCCATACATTTACATTTCCAAAACAGTTCTGAGTTCTATAATACTGTTTCTAATTAATAGAACAGTATTATTTTTAACCCATGAATTAACTTTCTAAATTTGCTTTTGGTGAGCAATCTAAATATCTGAGCTTTAAAAACAAACTCAGCCATGTTACTGGGGGGAGGGTAAGGTACAGAAATGAGTATTTGTGTTGTGGTTAGTCAATTTTCCAATTACATCATATTTGCAAAGCAAATGTACTTCCAGTAATCCATGTATTTTTGGAGTTATGTAGACCTACAGCATACAAACACAGACATGCTACTTGGATTACTTGAAAAAAAAATAGAACATAGATGGCAGCACTGCCTGTAATATCAGTGAATCAAGCAGAGAACTGTTTTTGTGTTTTCATCATATTACAATAACATCAAAGCATTCAGTTAGATAGTGATATTTCTGGATTAAATCCAATGTTCTGAATAAAGCCCCTGCCCTGTTTCTCTCTATTCTTCTGGTATGTAATCTGTATTCTCTAAACAGCTCACTGTACTAGTTCTTACCCTTTTGGCCTCAGAGCAAGCCTCTGCACTTTCCTACGATTAGGTCTCCTATCTTGCATAAACATTCTCACAAACTTCTCCGGAAGTTGAATCTTACTATTTTCCCTCTTCTACCAAAAAGAGTGTACTTACACAAATTACCATGGTTTGAATCTACAAATCTGTGTTAAACTTCTAAGGTGAAAATCAGGCAATACCATATAGGCTTTCCAAGATGATACGTAAGTGCATAAGTAGATGTGAATCTGTAAATGCAATAAGAAACTCGTATTAGAGAAGTCTTTTTCTGAGGATTTTATTATCAAATAGCACTCACTTACTTTGCAATACTTTCAAAACAAAATCAAACCAGAAATTGAAAGAATTTAAGGAAGGAAATCTGAAATTCATCAAAATAACTGAGAATATTGCTTAAGGTATGCTGCTGCCTAAGCCACAATGTAACTGTCAAAAACATTTTTTGAAACAGCAGTTAGGATGAAAAAATCATGTTTTCTTCTGCATTCTCTTTCGATTAATTTCTTTTAAAATCAGTTTAATATACATTGATTTCTAGGTACAAACACCATCAATAACATTGTCACCATTATTTTCCAAAATGGCAATGTATGCCACATGCAAGTCAAGAATAACACGGAGTTATTAAAGAAAATGTGATTTTAAGTAGAGTCCCAAGGTTTATTCAAAACAAACATGGAGCTTCTTTCTCAAGTGTAGGAATCCCGTATCGTTAAAATGTTACTGAAGTATGTTTAACAATAGAAAGCAGGTGTGAGGAGCCAATTCAGTTTTGATTTGCCTCAACACTGTTTGTCAGAGGCATGTGGGGGAGCGGTTGCCCACGTGTGACTTGCAGGAGGCAATTAGAAGATGGGAGAAAGCTTTGTCTCTGGGGAGACTTTGCCCTGTCAGATTTCATATCTCACACGGGACTGGCAGTCAGCAGGAGACCGTCAAGGACACTATACACTCCAGAGAGGCTTTTTCAATCACATAGCAAAAGGTCTCCACCAATGGACTGCAGTGGAATTTTGGACTGGGCCAATGGTCTCCGGTCAGCAGGCAGATCTTGGGAGGAGCCAGGGGCTACGAAAAGTAACTGCGTCACAAGTTCTGGGGCCTTTTGGAGTTTATGCTTCTGTCTCTTTGGGGGCTTTTGGGGCTTTGGCACCTGTGCTTTTTGTTTTCAGGGGCTTTTTAAAAGTTGTTTTGAGTGTGCGGTTTTGGTTTGGAGCTTTTTGAGACTGTGCTTTTGCTTTGGAGGCTTGGTGATTCAAGGGGCTTTTCGAGACTTGCTTTTCAAAATTTGCTTTTGAGTCGGAGCTTTTTGAGTCTTACGCTTTTTGCCCTAGCCCTAGCCTGCCTTTTGGCTCTCCTGCCCTCGCTGGCTCTTGCTCGCCCTCACGTCTGTCCTGCCTCCCCATGCCCCTGACCAACGCCCTGCTTGCTTCGTCTCTACGTCCCTGTCTGAGCCCCCTGTGTCCAACCCTACCCGCCTCTGAGCCAGCCTACTGCCGCGATCCTCTCCACGACCCTGTCCAGGCTTCTGGACCTCCTGCCCGAGCACCCACTCGCCTCTTGTCCGGTCGCCTGTTGGCATGGAGGCCAGCGTGGGTGCCCGGGCAGGCAGCGCGCACACCCTCGACCTCGCGGACATCGACGGCATTCCCCAACCTCCGCTGGTAATGCCCTCTTTTTATCTCTGTCTCCGCCCATCCCCCACCCCCCCCCCTCCCCTCTCCC